>PVKC010032754.1:0-14173 GCA_004027635.1 Crocidura indochinensis | reverse complement strand
TATATGGTCATCATAGTCTTGAGGAAAGAAAAAAAAAAAAAAGCCGGTGAGATACAGATGTTTTCTTTTTACATCAACCAGATAGGTTGTCCAATAGAGGGTGACATCAAGATAATTACAACTGCCAGGATACACAGAACTAGCACAATTCAAGGTTATGATCTCATAAATAGCAATGACAAATGATAACTCTTTTTTACTGTGTAGGCAGAATTCTTTTATTTATTTACAAATAAAAATAAAGTAGACTGACCTCAGGAGTTTTTAACAAGTGGAGATGGCCAAATAAAGGTAATTACCTGAAATAATTCTTTTTTGTTTTTGTTTTTGGGCCACACCCGATGATGCTCAGGGGTTACTCTTGGCTATGCACTCAGAAATCATTACTGGCTTGGGGGACCATATGGGACATTGGGGGATCAAATTAGGGTCTGTTCTGAGCTAGCATGGGCAAGGCAAACGCCCTATTACTTGTGCTACCACTCTGGTCCCTGAAATAATTCTTAAGTAGAAAGTCAAGCCAAGGTCTCGACAAGAATAGAAAAGGCAGTAATTAATTCTATACACAAAAGAATATTCCAAAACAAAATACAAATAAATGCAAATTAGGATCTGATAAATTTTCCACTGTGAAATAGCAGGGGAAATGGTGATTTTAAAGTTAGAAACTCGAGGGGCTAAAGAGACAGTGCAGGAATTAAGGTACTAGCCCAGTTTTCAGCCAATCCTCTAATATAATTTCATCAGTGCTTCTAAAAGTGATCTTTCAGAACATAAAAAGGAGTAAGCCCTGAGTACCACTGGGTGTGTACTATAAGCAAAAAGTAGAACCCTGAAAAAAAATCAAGATATATTAAAATGAGCTACAGTATTTTAGTATGTAAGTCACAACACTAGAAAAATGTACCCATACAAGGATACTAGTGATAAAATCTGGAGGTAACCCTTGCTTGGAACTGAGGTTCCCCCAGTCAGGAGACGCAGAACCAAGAAAAATCTGGTCTACCATGATATTCAGCATAGACCCTAAGAACAATCCCCTAAAAAGTAAAGAGTACCCTTGGAGGCTAGTGAACTGCCAGATGGTTTGGGTTTAACTGCAAAGAAAAGTGAATACAGATCTCTGCAGTGATTGCATGAATCAGTTGACCTTGAAATCCCTTTATATAAGAGGATAATGGGATCACTGTGTGTGTTTGCATATTCTACAAATATCCTTTATCTTTAAAATTTGTCTGCATGCATGTCTCCAATTGGTAGCTTCTTTAACATGCTTTTTCACTCTTTAAAATCTTCCAAGTTAGGGGCCGGGCGGTGGCGCTGGAGGTAAGGTGCCTGCCTTGTCTGCGCTAGCCTAGGACGGACTGCGTCCCCCAAGCCAGGAGAGACTTCTGAGTGCATAGCCAGGAGTAACCCCAGAGTGTCACTGGGTGTGGCCCAAAAATAAAAAAAAAATCTTCAAGTTAAAGAGACCCACTAGAAAAATGTAAAAGTAATTAAAGAAAGATAATAATAATTCAATTAGAATCTGGGGCCTTCTTTTCTGTAAAAGGATGTTTTACCTGTTTTTGCAAAAGAGTTACTATTGCTTATTTTTCATCTGATTGAAAAGATAGAAGCGGTCTTTTAATAGTTTTTATGGAAAATAATTCTATCATGGTTATTTGAAGAAGACAAAAGTAGTAAGGAAGGTGGCAGCATCTGGTGTGGCTGGCAAGGCCCTAGGAAGGAAACTCTAAGTAGAGAAGAGGCAGTGGAATTTGATGTCACAGATCCAAACATTAAGGCTGCGAAGCTTCCTGCTACAGACTTTGAACCACACAGTCCAAAGTAAACAATGGCAAGGCACCATAGTCCTTTTTGTTTTTTGTGCAGGTCTTTCCAAGTTTGATGTTTAAGGAGCATCAGACCCAGGGCTCACACATGCAAAGTGTGCACTATAACTCTTTGACCAATCTCCTGTATCCTTTACTTTCTTTATCCTCCTTCAGGGCCTTTCGAACTGCCCTTCACCTTCCAATCTGTGCACTCCATCCCATCAGAACACTGCAAAATCTCCTAAGATGATGGTACTTGAAGACTTAATTCTACAAATACAACACATGTCAATCTATTGATTGTGTATCTCATACAAGTCAAACAATCCATCTACATCCTAATACACGGATATACTATATATTCATTATTCGGTGTTTAATATTAATCTTTTTTTTAGGTAGAGTTTTTGTCTTTTACTAAAGTAGCAAGGTATAAATATAAGTCTTGCCATTTTATTTTATATTAAAATAATTTCTAGGCCCTTTTAGACTGAAATAACCATCTTCATCCAATGGGTAAATGAAAGGAAGATTCAAGAGAAATGGCCATGATGTATTGACCCCCACTTCCCTTGTCATGTTGGGGAAAAAAAAAAACCTCGACTAGAATTCACTGAGTTCTCTGTGGGCAGGCTATGGGAATGCATGTAGAAGTGAACATTTTCTGTGGCAAATTCTTTGTTTTGTTTTTTTTTTTTAATTCTTTGAATTTTTGGAACCAGGGATTAAACCAGGGCTTCCCATAAGCAAACCTCAGCTGTTCCACTGAACAAAAACACACTTATTCTTGACCAAGAACACACTTCAAAAGCATAATGGTATCAAACTGTTTCGTTTACCTATGCATGCACTTTCATTTTCTCTTCATTTAAGTCTCATCCATGAGAAACTTTTCCACCATCTAAATATTTAAACTAAGCTAGTACTGATTAATCCTGCCTTGCTCTGCTGTCTCATAAAGAATTATACATGCTTATTTTCTTGCTCTTTTGCATTTATTATTTGTGATTTCTTTGTGATTAACAACTTAATCTCATCAACAATTTATTTTCAAATATAATTGGTCCTAGAGAAGCAAAATCAGATCTTGATACAGTCCTGTTATTGTTCAGGTGGTATCTTGGCAACTTATAAAGGTGATTCATTGACTTTGTGGGTTTTCTTGTTTAAATGAACATTCTGGAATATTAGACTATTTTCCACATTGATTTAGTTTCAATTCATTCTAGTATCTACTCTTTTTGATGCTCAGACTATCCCATCTTTGGCTCTTGTATCCTTCTGGTTCTACTTCAGTGATCTCTCTCAGTTTCTTCACTATTTAGTGTTATAAAAAATTGATGTTTCTCGAGTGTTTCCTAAGCTAGAACTGTAAGAGGTTCCTTTTACTGAAAAGAACATTTAAAGGAAATCTCACCTCAATGCTACTTGACTTCTGTTAGCTTTAATCCTTTATAAAGCACAGAGCTAGAAACAATTTCATGTTAAGAGGAAAAATTAAGTTGAAATTGTTATTTTGAAGTCCAGCAAAAAAAATCATAACTTTACTTAAAAGATGCCCATTCCTCTTTTTGTTTGGGGTGGGGGGCACACGTTTGATGCTCAGGGTTTAATCCTGGCTATGTGCTCAGAAGTCGATCCTGGCTTGGGGGGACCATATGGGAGGCCAGGAGATCGAACTGAGGTCCGTTCTAGGCTTCTTCTTCTTCTAAATTGAAAATCTTGGTATACATTTGTAAATATTTCAAATAATAATGAAAATATGAATTTCTATTATATAATATAAATTTCTATTATTAAAGTATGGTTCAAAATATTATTTTCAACTTATTAAATAGTATTATTGGCGAATCTGGAGATGAAGATAAGGAGTAAAGAATATGCTCAGCATGTGTGAATCCTTGAATTTAATCCTTGGGATCAAGATATTACAATTATATAAAATGCAATTATAGTCAATGTTTATACAATTACAAAATTCCAATTATGAAAATTATATAGGTTTATGTCTCTATTATGAAAGACTATCACCAACATGATATGTCACTAGGTTTGCTTTGTTTTTAAATGTAGTGAATGCATTCTTTTTAATTTTTCTATTATATTATGTGAAATACTTACATTGTTTCAGGGCAGGGGAGAACAAGTACATTAAGAGACCTTTATTTTCTACTTGACTCTGAATACTCTTCACTGCAGTAATATTCATTTTTATTAACTTTCTATTTATTCCTCTAGGTTTTTCTTTTGAAAATAGAGGCAGATTCGTAAAGACTAACATATACATGTATTTTTCTAACACATGCTTTTTGTATTTTTCTCTGGGGGCCACACTTAGCTGTGCTCCAGGCTTACACCTGGCTATGCTCAGGGATCAATTCTGGTGGAACTCAGGTGACCATATGGTGTGCCAGAGAGTCAATCCAGATTTGCTTCATTCAAGACATGACTCTAGGATATCTCTCTAGCCCCACACCACAGACTACTTATATGGAAAGGAGAAATTCTCCTACTCTCCTACACATTGGCCTTTAATTACAAAATTTATCCTAGATATCTCCATTCAGAGCAGAGACCCATTCTCATCTCTTACTATTAAGTGAAACTATAGTTGTAATATTCACTCAGTCCATTTCATAACCCTTTGCATTATTTCTAGTCTTCTCTTATAAAAGCAATGTCAGACTATCTCACAATAAATTGCTTTTTGCCCATGTCAGTTTTTGTCTCTCCCTTTCTGTTCAACTATGCTTGAAAATAGCATACGCTGTTTTGCCAGAATGTGACAAATAACACACACACACACACACACACACACACACACACACACACACACACGCTGAATTTGCTGCATTCTTATCGGATGCTGCCACCATTATTCAGTGTTCCCTTATCCCTTCAGCCCCCAGTTTTTTTTTTTAATCATGTCTCAGAATATGTTTGCATTGGAAATGGTATATTCCTTTTATGCTTTTTATATTTCATATATGAGCAAAATCATTTGGTATCTATTTTTTTTTTTTTTTGGTTTTTGGGTCACACCCGGCAGTGCTCAGGGGTTACTCCTGGTTCCATGCTCAGAAATTGCTCCTGGCAGGCACAGGGGACCATATGGGGCACCAGGATTTGAACCGATGACCTTTTGCATGAAAGGCAAACGTCTTACCTCCATGCAATCTCCCAAGCCCGGTATCTATTTTTTATATTTTACTTTGTGACTCATTTCATGACATTCACCATGACAGCATGACACCCATCAATTCCATACAGTTACAGCAAATTGCAAAATCACAATTTCTTTATCTATTCTTTTTGTTTGTTTGTTCACTTTGTTTTTGAGCCATAGCTGGTGATGTTCAGGGATAATTCCTGGTTTGACACAGGGAACACTACTGGTAGTACTTGGGGGACCATATACCAGGGAATGAGCCCTGATTGGCTTGTGCAAGGAAGTGCCATACCAGCTGTGCTGTATCTCCAGGCTCTCCTTATTCTTTATCTATTTTGGTCATTCATATTAAAAACAAGTAGGACTTTTTTTGGAGGGCGGCATACCTAGTTGTTCTCAGGGCTGACTCTTGATTCTGTGCTCAGGAATCACTCCTAATGGGGCTTAGAAAATCATACGGGATATTGGGGATTGAATACAAGTTGGTCATGTGCAAGGCAAACACTGCACTCACTGTATGGTGCTACAGTCCTTAAATAGATTTTTAAATCAATCCCCTTACTGCCTTCAACCTTCTTCACATACCTTTCATACATCTCTATTAATAGAACAGTCCAACATGTTTGCTGTTACATGCAGTGAACCTGAGAAAAGGACTATTTCACATATACATAAAGATGCACAGGCCAAGCAGTCACCCTTAGACCTTAAAGCAAAGAAACCAACCTCACATCTCAGAAGTGATAATAGGATGGAAACCTTGGATTAAAATCACTCTTATCCTTTAGGAATTCTCTTGAGTGAGCATCAAATCAATTGCAAAATATGCAACTGCATTTGAAAAAAGTTAATTTATGAAAGGCTAGCTCTTATTTCTTTACAAGGTGTGTTGCTTCTAAGATTTGGAACAATAATATAGTGGATAGGGTGCTTGCCTTGAATGTGGCTGATCTGGGTTCAATCCCCGGCTCCCCATAGGGTTCCCAAGACCCACTAGGGAGTGATCGCTAAGCATAAAGCCAGGAATAAGTCCTGAGTACCTCCAAGTATGATCCAAAAGCTAGAACAAAAGCATGTGTTGCTTTCTTTACTGAGTTTCATCTAGCACAAAAGGTAGATACAAGACCACCACAATTTTGTTCTTTTTAATAGTCTGGTCTATGGACCAGGGCATTCCATATATGTATAAATTGGTTAAAAACCACTGACTTAGAGCAATAGAGAGAAATTAAATATGAGTGCTTTCAAATATAGATTCTTTATCCCATTGTTCTTAACCTTTTTGCACCCGCCTATAGTACCTGTCTTGCACATCCTGGTTCACATGCCTGAAATTATAATCAAAGAGATAGTTCACCTTTCCACACCTGCAGAACAGCAGTGTATGAGAACTGGTATTTGAAGATCACTGTATTAAGCAGTTGATTTTGAATAAATGTTTGGTCATTGCATGCTCAGAAACCTTTTGCTATTTCCAATTATTTCATAACCTCCTACACCTCACATTCAGTACCAATAGTTGAAGAAGTTAGAGAGGAATCTCAAAGGTGAGTTCATACTTAGCAGGAGACCAGGGTTTAATTCTTATCAATGCATAATCCCCTGAGCACAGAGCCTTGCATATCACTGGGTATTGCCTCAACACAAAATAAAAAAAAAAAAAAGTAAAAACAAAACAAACAGAAGTTTGAAGCTGTGGGATCCTAAACAGCATTTGTATGGCATGAAATATATTTATACTTGCCAATCCAAACTCTACCCAAAGTTTTTTCCCAAATGTTCTTATAAATAATATATAATGAACATTTTTTCTGGAACATTATTAGGGCTCTTGTCTTATAAAAGTGCTCACATGACTTTCTAATACTTAATTTTAAAATATATTCACTTATCCCCCTAATAATAATAAATAAGTATACATAATAAATAAGTATATGCTATTTATAGAATGACCCAAATAATATGGCAGCCTAATTTCCTTTCTCATTGACCATTGGTGGATTCTGAAACATTGAGGTTAAAAACTTGGTACTTACGGAACATTGTATAGAACTGCTGTGGGTTCAGATTCCACTTGCCCCATGGAGTCTTGTGGCCTTTTGACTGGGCATAGTTAGCATGATTAAACTCGGGTTCAGTGCCAAAGGAATCCAGGACTCTGAGCATACACCTGAAAGAAAACAATGCTCTGGGTAACCTTAAAGTTCAAAAAGCAAACATTCTCACACCCTACAGAGACTATCCCAAATAAGCAAACTCTTTTTACTGGAGAAACTGCTCACAGGCATTGAGAGGTCTTAGAGTAGCCTGGGTCTCCAGCATCTCCATGTTTGACTTTCCAGTTTAAGTCATCACACCCACACATGACTTCTTTCCTCTGCTGCCTAATCACAGAAGAGCATTCAAATTCCGGAAAAATCAAGTTCCATGGAGGCTAGAACTGCAGACTGCCAAGGTTACTGCCCTGGGTAGGGCAGAGCACACAGTACTGCCTAATGAACAGTTATTGCAGAAACAATGATCCTTTATAGAGGTTGCATTTTATGTTCCTCCCTAAAAGTCCATATGTTAAACCCCAACAGTAATAATGTTCATAGAAGTTGGGACCTTTTAAAGGTGATTAAGTCCTATGGGTAGAGCCCCCAGGATGTATTGAACATTCTTTTTTTTTTTTTTTTGGTTTTTGGGCCACACCCAGTGATGCTCAGGGGTTACTCCTGACTATGCGCTCAGAAGTCGCTCCTGGCTTGGGGGACCATATGGGAAACCGGGGGATCGAACTACAGTTCATCCTAGACTAGCGCAGGCAAGGCAGGCACCTTACCTCCAGCGCCACCGCCCGGCCCAGTATTGAACATTTTTAATAAAGCAGTCATTTCATCCATTTGTTATATGAAGAATCAATAAGAAGTAGCCTGGAAGAGAGCTGTTGATTAAGCTAGCACTGTGATTTCAAAACTGTGAACAACAAATGTATGTGAGTTATAAGTCACCTGCTCTGTAGCATTTTCTTACAGTAGCTGAACTGGACAAATATCTGATTCTGTTTTAAGTACACAGCATACCTGTCTCAACTATCACTCAACATTTTCAAAAGAATCTGTGATTTTAGGTAAAACCAGACTCTCGCTCAATAAACTAGGGTAGTGTGGTATTTATGTGCTGGACATTATTGCTTTCTTTGGAGCCTAAAGAAGGAAATTAAAGATGCTTCATGTGGCTTTCCATCAAAATCTTAAACCAGGGTGAATCTATCACTAAATCTAGTCTATAGCCTATCTTTGTATAACATGTGAAGCCAAGAAGGATCTTTACAATTTAAAATGGTATTTGAACAAGAACATTTTGTGATATGAAAACTATGTAATGCAACATTGAGCATTGAAAAAAGTTATTCGAATATCATAGCAGAGCCATTTGAGGAGTTGACATATCCTCTACAGCTGTTTTACATGATGGCAGAGTTGAGTAGCTACACGAGAAACCGTCAAACTGAGAAAGCTTAAAATTTGTTTGGATTGTTTGGGGCCACACTTGATTGTGCTTAGGACTTCCTCTTGATTCTAAGCTGAAGAGTTACTCTTAGTAGGCTTGTAAGTCAACATGGGTTTCCATAGCTTGAACTTAGGTCGGTCATGTGCATGTCCATGTTCATCTTTACCTTCTTATATTTCATTGGCCTTGAAAGCTTAAAATTGTTCCTATCTTGCTCTTTAAAAAAATCACTGACCACTGGTTTAAAATGCCCTCCACAAAAATCAACTACAAGAAAGAAATGAATATAGAAATGAGATCACTCCTGGTTTGCTGGGGTGTGGGGCATATTGGATGCCAGTCATCAAACCCAGGTTTGATGAATGCAATAAAAAAAAAGTGTGCTAGACACTGTGCTATCTCTCCAGCTCTTTCATTTTTAACTTATAATTTTTCCTTTTAAAATAAGACACAAAGGAACTAATTGAAGCTAATCTCTTCTTAGGAGATGGTGATTTTAGAAAGCAACAGAGGCAAAAGTAGTAGCTCTGCAGTAGGTAACTGCAGGAGGAGGAAGGAATATAGGAGCACACATTGAAAAGGGAAAGGGAACTGTGGGAATTTCAGCTAGATAGCAGGTCATTGGAAAGAAAACTTTCTTGTATCTGAGTAGGAAGAAAGAGCACTCAGATCATAACGATCATTTCTCTGAAAGGCTTTGGTTCCTTCCACTTCTTTGCATTCGACTCAGGTTGTATTCCTTTCCAATTTAGACTTGTGAGTACTTTTAACTTTGAGCCTTATTGTTGGTGATTTTAATTTGAAAAATTAAAACAAACCATGATGTGGAAAATGTGGAATAATGCATGAGGAATCCAACTCCTAAAAGCCTAGATTTGTACAAAGTGCCTTGAAGTCAGGGGCCATGTTTGGTTTACTCAGGAATATTTGGTGAAAGAATAACCAAACAGCACAGAAACTTCTAATTGTATATGACTCTACTTGAAGTTATGTGGGTTTATTTTGCAAACCAGAGGCAAAGAACTGATCTGTGTCAATGACAGTATGACAAAGGAGGTTTAACCTAGTTTTCTTTCTTCTGTCACTTTCTACATCTGTGTGCTGTGGAACTGTGCTTATGTTTTTCCTTTGACAACTTCCTTAGGTCTGGAGCATCAGAAACAGAATAATGACTTTAAAAGATAATTTGCCTTATGGCCTGAGGCAGCTGGTCTCACCCTAAGAGGGAAGCAGTGACACTGTCAGAGGAGTCCTAAGACAGGATGCTCTCTCTCTCTCTCTTTCTGCTCTCAGCCATGCCAGGATCTACTTTCTGATTTGGAGTTTGATGTAAAACATAGTCTATCTTGGACCATTTGCACCTCATGTTCCTTGTGTCCTGGGGACTCAACAAAGTCCACAAGTGAAACAACTATATTTATGGTTTGTAGTTATATGGTTATCATTAGGTTTAAGTTAATGTGAAATTAAATGTCTTAGGTTACCCCCAAAACAAACTTAATATATAAAAAGTTCTTCCAAGATAAACAAGACATAAAGCATTTACTTCTAAATGAAATATCAGATGATAGAATTACAACTAATAAAATTTATAACATCTACTAGTAACTTAGATGTTGAAGAGAGAAATCTTTAATATTTTCTATCATTCAAAAGGTGAAATAGGAAAGGAACTTTCAGAGTTCCTGCATGATTTTCAGATAAAATCTTAGCTTCATCACACTGCTAAAAGACAGGACAAAAATATTAGCAAATATCCTCCCAGCTAATATTAATAACATGGATAGTTTATTAAAGAAATAAAAATAAGTATTACTGTTTTGCAAAAAAAATTCTCTGAGAGCTTTTTCACCCAACAAGAATCAAATATCAGTGTTCAAATGAACATATCAGTGCTCATTTTAATTACGATCATTTATTTAATTGACCTAAACACTACCACTGTGAGTATTTTTCCATGCAGACAGACTTTCTGTTTTACAAGGATATGTGAGTCTTGTGATACCCAGAATTCTGGGTTCCTTTCACACATTTATCAGATGCGCGTCACTCTCAAAAGGCCAGAAAAGAGCAGTGCTACCTTTCTGTCTTATTTTAATGCTGTAGCTAAAAAAAAATAAAATTTCATTTACATAGATTTTAACCAGTTATTTTTGCATAACTGAAAACACATTTAATGGCCTGCCCTTCATAAAGATTTTAAGAAAAGTCAAAGTAATAATAAATGCAATGGCAATAAAAATAAATAGGAAAAGACTGAAACAGAAGACACTCAGATCAAGATATTTTTTCTACACCCAATGTCTTGAGTTTTAGGGTCTCAAGATCACTTACTCCCTGATGCTCTGTGCTCTATGCTGGACAATTAGATGCTCAGGACATGGCTATGTGATTCTGCTCAGACTGGTCATTGCTCATGAATCACCAGGGTCCGAAAGGTGATACTTTGGGTCAAACTCAGGGTCTTGCATATACTAGGCATATACTATATATACATCTTCATCATCTCCTTGTCACTGTCTAAGCATACATACATATATGCATATGAACTACATTCAAGAGGAAGTGAAACCACATAGTGTTGTCCCAACCTGGTTGTTTCCTTTTTCCATGAGCATTTCAGAGCCCAATGAGAAAAATAATTGATACTGGAAAGAACATTATAAGAAAATTTTACAGTAAAAAAAAGTCTGATTTACCTAGTCTCTTTTTAAAAATATTCAAATTACTCTTAAGTTTTACTTATTTCTGAAGGACTTCCAACCTGACATAACTATAAACTAATCTGAAATGGAAAGACCTAGTTGTGACCATTGTGGGTTCATTTGATTTATTATTTAGGTTATTAGGATCATACCCAATGGTACTCAGTGTCTACTCCTGACTCTGTACTCAGGGATCATTCTGGTGGAGTACCATTTGGGGTACAGGTGATTGAATCTGGGAACCATCTCTCCAGGAACTATCCTTAAATGCATGTACTCTTTCTCCAGAGTTTTCTTTGTGTTTGAGATTCATACCTGGTGGTGCTCAGGAGTTGCTCTTGGTTGGGACTGGGGGATAATGTAGTACCAGAGATAAAACTTGGGTCTCCTATATGCAAATCAGCACTTGGTTCATTGTGCTAACTTTCTACCCTATTTTCAGGCTTTTTTTTTTTGAATAACAAATCAAAATATATCTTTGCCCAATGACAAAAAATAGAAACACAACTAGGAATTTCAAGTTATATTTAGTAAAAGATTTCAATACATTCTCATAGAGTTCAAACTGCAGGTAAATATGTACTCTCCATTTTTAGATATGAAAGAAACAACAAATTTTTAACCTAAGTAAATTCATGTGTCACTGCTACTACTAAATACAATAAACTTTTAAATGTATTTTAACCCTTATTACTTTTTAGAAGTCTACATTGACCATCAATAAAAGTATCAACTGTATGGGGCTGCAGAGATGGCACAGCAGTAGGACATTTGCCTTGCTCGCATCTAACCTGGGATGAACCCAGATTCCTGGCATCCCATATTGCCCCCTAGGCCTGCCAGGAATGATTTCTGAGTGAAGAGCCAGGAGTAACCCCTGAGCACTTTTGGGTTTTGCCAAAAAACAAACAAACAAAAAGCATCAACTGCAATAAATGGGAGATAACAAAAAGGCACTCCATTCTTCTTATAAAAGTATTATTCTATTCAAACTAGGTACTTTGGCCTATTGAAGAAGAGACATAACTACTTTCAGCTGGTTAAAAATGTAGTACAAAAAGTCTTTGCAATATAGTGAATGGCATAAAAATTCATTCTTGACAAAGATTGAAAGAGAATGTAAAAATTAACAGATTTATTATATAATTAAATGTTATATAAAACCATACTTATGTGCAAGGCAAATGCTCTACTGCTGTGATATCTTCTTCTGTCCCCTGGTTTATTATTTTAAAAGCAACTCTAAAAGCCAATAATAGCATGTGGTACTTACTGGTAATGAACCCAAGATGGTCCCAGAGTTTTCTTGAATTGAGCGAGTCCTACAATATCAATATAAATGAGCTCAACAATTTTGTCTCCTACCGTTGGGCAGCCAGATCGGTTTCCTACAACTTTCTTCATTATCCTAGAAAAAGAAAAAAGGAAAGAAAAACAACACATTTAATGTATAGTTAGTAACTTTAATAGGCAAATAAACAGTCCAAATATTCTTAACTTGGACTTTAGCTGTCATGGTCCTTCACAATCTGCAACCTATCCAGGATAAGAAGATCAAGATCCACCCGTACCTGATTCTCACTTTTCCAAAACCAAATGGTGGTGAATATGGAGAGAATTTGAAGCCAATACAGTCTAAATTTGTCCATGCTACCCAGAAGTTTTGAGCTCTTAGACAAGTTACTTAATGTCTTTGAATCTTTTCTCCTCCTCCATCAACCCTCACACCTATGTCTAGAACCAAAATCAGGATAAAAAATGAGATAACAACCCTTCAGGAATTCTTCCAGAGGGTAAATTACCTATTGTCTAGAAAGCATGTCAAGTTTTAGAAATATTCTGTGACCTATTAATTATTCCCAGAGAGTCCAGTCTTATTATTTCAGCTCTTACTGACTAAATGTTTTTGATTTCTAGTCTCTGAAGTATAAACTGCCTTATATTTTACTCTTTCTTAATTTCTTTCTCTTATGTTAAATTTTCCCTTCTGTCATAAAAGGAGTTGGCACTACAATTTACATTCCTCTCCTCCATACACTCATCCATCAATCCAGAATCACACTTTCGCTCAGATCATCACCATATGCCAACTTCATTTGTGGGAGGAAGTAACTACTAACAGAAAAGACTATTCATCCAGAAATTGGCCACAGCTGATGCCACTATCTTTGCTCACACTCATGACAGTTCTTCACCAAATTATTAGCATTCTATCTCAAAGGACAAGAGAAATACAGAGGATTCACTCCTATTGGTCTCTTATGGCTTCACAAAGAACTAGGTTTTGTATAACTAATGTCTTTCCTGTAGCTAGCATGTTTCCTGTTTCTGTAAAGAGCCAAACAGTAAAATCTTTCATATTTACTGACCACGTATATTCTGTTACAGTGATACAATTCTGCCATAGTAGAATTAAAATAGTGATGTACAATACAAGCTTTATTAATAAAACCAGGCAGAGGACTTATGTGGCTCAGTGGACTACACTTTGCCAATTGTTTTTTTTTTTTTTTGGTTTTTGGGCCACACCCAGCAGCGTGCAGGGGTTACTCCTGGCTATGTGCTCAGAAGTCGCTCCTGGCCTGGGGGACCATATGGGAACCGGGGGATCGAACCATGGTCCATCCTAGGCTAGCGCAGGAAAGGCAGGCACCTAACCTCCAGCGCCACCACCCGGCCCCTACACTTTGCCAATTGTTGATCCACCTAATATACAGTGATTCCCAAAGTGTCTACAAACAGGCACTCCCGGGAGGCATCAAACATACATCAAACATACATTAAACAAACTTCTCAGCACTTTGTCATTGAGTATGGCATTCACTCATGGTGCTACCATTGCTCTCTACTAAATTAAGAATGGACTTTTTATTCCTAACCTGTTAGGAGATTATTTTAGTTGCCATATGTATATTTTCATCTTTATTTTTGTATTTTGTTATTTAACGCTTAGAGAAACCTATAGTGATGGCAATTTCTTTTTTTTT
>PVKC010032753.1:0-13962 GCA_004027635.1 Crocidura indochinensis | reverse complement strand
TCCATGTTCCATTTAGGATTTCTTACTCCTTTATCAAAAAATAGGTAATTGTATGACTGGGGGACAATGTCTGAGTACTCAAGCCTATTCCACAGATCTGAGGGTCTGTCTTTATTCCAATACCATGCTGCTTTTATAATTATTGCTTTGTAATACAGCTTAAAATTGGGGAAAGTAATGCCTCCCATATTCCTTTTCCCAAGGAGTGCTTTAGTTATTCAAGGTTATTTATTGTTCCAAATGAATTTCAGAAGTGTTTGATCCACTTCTCTGAAGAATGTCATGGGTATCTTTAGAGGAATCGTGTTAAATCTGTACAATGCTTTTGGAAGTATTGCCATTTTAATGGTGTTGATCCTGCCAATCCATGAGCAGGGTATGTGTTTCCATTTCCGCGTGTTCTCTCTTATTTCTTTGAGCAGTGTTTTATAGTTTTCTTTGTATAGATCCTTCACATCTTTAGTCAGGTTGACTTCAAGATATTTGAGTTTGTGTGGCACTAATGTGAATGGGAATGTTCTCTTAATGTTCATTTCTTCCCTATTATTATTTAGTGTATAAAACGGCCATTGATTTTTGTGTGTTAATTTTGTAGCCTGCCACTTTGCTATATGAATCTATTATTTCTAGATGCTTTTTGGTAGAGTCTTTAGGGTTTTCTAAGTAGAGTATCATGTCATCTGCAAACAGTGAAAGCTTGATTTCTTCCTTTCCTATCTGGATTCCCTTGATATCTTTTTCTTGCCTAATTGGTATAGCAAGTACTTCCAGTACTATGTTGAATAGGAGTGGTGAGAGAGGACAGCCTTTTTCTTGTACCAGAATTTAGAGGGAAGGCTTTGGTTTTTCTCCATTGAGGATATTTGCCACTGGCTTGTGGTAGATGGCTTAACTATATTGAGAAAGGTTCCTTTTACTCCTATCTTGCTGAGAGTTTTCATCAAGAATGGGTGTTGAACCTTATAAAATGCTTTTTCTGCATCTATTGATATGACCATGTGATTTTTATTTTTCTTGTTCTTTATGTTGTGTATTATGTTGATAGATTTACAGATGTTAAACCATCCTTGCATTCCTGGGATGAAGCCTACTTGATCAAAGTGAATGATCTTCTTGATGAGGCACTGGATCTTGTTCACCAGGATCTTTGCATCTGTGTTCATCAGGGATATTGGTCTGTAATTTTCTTTTTTGGCAGTATCTCTATCTGGTTTTGGTATTAAGATGATGTTGGCTTCATAAAAGCTATTTGGAAGTGTTCCTGTTTTCTTGATTTCATAAAAGAGCCTGGCCAGGATTGGTAGTAGCTCCTCTTGAAAGGTTTGAAAGAATTCATTCATGAATCCATCAGGGCCTGGGCTTTTGTTTTTGGACAAATTTTTGATTACAGGTTTAATTTCCTCAATAGTGATGGGGGTGTTTAGATATGCCACATCTTCTTTATTCAACCATGGAAGATTATATGAGTTCAGAAATTTATCCATTTCGTCCAGGTTCTCATATTTAATGGCGTAGAATTTCTCAAAGTATTCTCTGAATACCCTTTGAATCTCTGCAGTATCTGTAGTGATCTCTAATATGCGTTATCAAGTTTCTCTCTCTCTTTTGCTTTGTGAGTTTTGACAATTGTCTGTCAATCTTGTTTATTTTTTCAAAGAACCAACTTCTGCTTTCGTTGATCTTTCGGATTGTTTTTTGGGTTTCCATTTCATTGATTTCTGCTCTCAGCTTTGTTATTTCCTTCTGTCTCCCTATTTTTGGTTTCTTTTGTTGATCATTTTCTAATTCTATAAGCTGCATCTTTAAGCTATTCATGTATGCTCCTTCCTTCCTGACGTGTGCTTGCAAAGCTATAAATTTTCCTCCCAGTACCGCTTTTGCTGTATCCCAAAGGTTCTGATAGTTTGTGTTTTCATCATCGTTTGTTTCCAGGAAATTTTTGATTTCTTCATTGATTTCATCTCGGACCCACTGGTTGTTCAGTAGTAGGCTGTTTAATTTCCAGGTGTTAAAGTTTTTCTTCTGTGTACCTTTGTAGTTTACATCTAACTTCAGAGCCTTGTGGTCAGCAAAGGTAGCCTGCAAAATTTCTGTCTTCTTGATTTTATGGAGGTATGTTTTATGTGCCAGCATGTGGTCTGTCCTGGAGAATGACCTGTGTACGTTGGAAAAGAATGTGTATCCAGGTTTCTGAGGATGGAGTGTCCTATATATACCTCCTAGGCCTCTTTCTTCCATTTTTCTTTTTCAGGTCTAGTATATTTTTGTTGGGTTTCAATTTGGTTGACCTATCAAGTTGACCTAACAAGCCTATGTTGAGGTCTCCCACAATTGTGTTATTATTGATATCCTTTTTCAGATTTGTCAACAATTTTATTCAAACTTTGCTGTTCCCTCAATCAGTGTGTATATGTTTAGGAGAGTGATTTCTTTCTGCTGTACATATCCCTTTATTAGTACATAATATCCATCTTTGACCCTTACAACTTTTCTGAGTATAAAGTTTGTGTCATCTGATATTAGTATGGCCACCCCCGCTTTTTTAAGGGTGTTGTTTGCTTGAATGATTTTCCTCCAGCCTTTGATTTTGAGTCTATGTTTATTCTGACTATGCAGGTGTGTTTCTTATAGGCAGCAGAAGGTTGGGTTCAGTTTTTTTTTTATCCATTTCGCCACTCTGTGCCTCTTAACGGGTGCATTTAGTCCATTGACATTGAGAGAAATAATTTATTGCCATCTTTGTGTAGAAGTTTGATGTGTTTTTTTGTTGTTGTTGTTCTATCTTGTCTTTAGAACAGATCTTTCCATTTTTCTTTTAAGGCTGGTTTGAGTCTGTAAAGTTTTTGAGCTGCTGTTTATCTGTGAAGCCATGTATACTTCCTTCAAACCTGAAAGTGAGTTTTGCTGAGTGCAGTATTTCTTTGAGTTTTGTCACTATATCCCACCATTGCCTTCTGACCTTGAGTGTTTCTGGTGACAGGTCTGCTGTAAATTTCAAGGATGCTCCCTGGAATGTAATTTCCCTTTTTGATCTTGCTTGCAGTATTCTATCTCTATCTGTGGGATTCGTGATTGTGAGTAGGATGTGTCTTGGGGTGCTACTCCTGGAGTCTTTTTTAGCCGGTACTCTTCGGGCATGCAGGATTTGGTCACATGTTTTCTTTAGCTCTGGCACTTTCTCTGTGATGATGTTTTTTGTTTTTATTTTGGTTTTGGGGTCACACCCTGCAGTGCTCAGGGGTTACTTCTGGTTCCATGCTCAGAAATTGCTCCTGGCAAGCACGGGGGACCATATGGAGCACCGGGATTCGGGCCACACCCAGCAATGCTCAGGGGTTACTCCTGGCTCCATGCTCAGAAATTGCTCCTGGCAGGCATGGGGGACCATATGGGGCACCAGGATTCGAACCGATGACCTTTTGCATGAAAGGCAAACGCCTTACCTCCATGCTATCTCCTGGGCCCCTGTGATGATGTTCTTGACTGTTGATTCTTCCTAGAGATTTTCTTCTTGGGTCTCTGGGGCTCCAATGATTCTAAAGTTGTTTCTGTTGAGCTTATCAAATACTTCTATTTTCATCTGCTCATAGTTTTTGAGTAATTTTTCCGTTGTCTGATCATTTGATTTAAGGCTTTTTTCCAATCTCTTCTGCTGTGTAAAGTTGTTATGCATAGCATCTTCCAGCGCACCAATTCTATCCTCAGCTGCTGTTAACCTGTTGGAAAGCTCATCCATTATGTTCTTTAATTCATCTACTGAGTTTTTCAGACCTGTTATTTGATCTGATATTTCAGTTTGGAGTTTTCCGATTTCTATCTTCATATTATCTTGATTTTTATTAGTTTTCT
The DNA here is from genome assembly GCA_004027635.1 of Crocidura indochinensis. Classification (NCBI taxonomy): domain Eukaryota; kingdom Metazoa; phylum Chordata; class Mammalia; order Eulipotyphla; family Soricidae; genus Crocidura; species Crocidura indochinensis. Next base: position 10,113 of record PVKC010032753.1, on the reverse strand, counting down.
GATTTATACTTTCTTTGAGTTTTGTGAGCATCCTCCATATTTCTTCTCTGAATCCATTTCTGAAAGACTGCTTAGGTGGTTGTCCATTGTTGGGTCATCAGAGTTTCCATCTTCATTCTCTATGGCTGATGTTGGTCTGTGTAGTTTCCCCATTGTCACATTGTGCTGTGGGTTTTTCTACGTGTTGTGGTGGTATTCATTGGCTAGGTGGAGTGCGCGGCCACGAAGCAAAGCGGAAAGGTGGCGCACCTCTGCTTTGACCCCTTATAGGTGGGCTTAAGGGGGCCAGTAGAGTCAGCTTTATCCGCAACTCCGGCCCGGAAAGACTCACCTCAGCCAAGGCAAGCCGTCAGGGGATGAATGCCAGAGAAGATCAAAGTTCCCAGGTTGAAGCAAGCCAGGGGAAAGCCCAAAATGTCTGCCGGGCCCAGCAGAGTCTGTCTTATCCACAACTCCGGCCAGGAAAGACACACCTCAGCCAATGCACGCCTTCTGGGATTAATGCCAGAGAAGATCAAAGTTCCCAGCTAAAATCAAGTTTTTTAAGATTACTATTGTGTAGAAGAGAATGGCCAGAATCATAGAAAGACTACATAGGAATATGAAGAATTTAATAACTTGGTAATAAAGAATTGAAGTGAAAATTTGTTTGTTGAGATTTTATTTTTCTCCTTTATGTAGCCAGCTTGACTACAGAAACAGGAAATGGAGATAATCAGATTTTGCCAGACATTTGATAGGACAAAGGGATGATAATTTAATTCTGAATATCTGAACTGTTGAAATACTGTTTCAGGGGCCCAGAGAGATAGCATGAAGGTAAGGTGTTTGCCTTGCATGCAGAACGGTTCAAATCCTGGCATCCCATATGGTCCCCAGAGTATACCAAGAGTGATTCCTGGGCATAGAGCCAGGAGTAAACCCCTGAGTGCTGCCGGGTGTGACCCAAAAACAAAACAAAACAAAAACTGTTTCAGCAGTATCTAAACTTTATTTCTGTCCTTTACCTATAAAAGACTAAAAGGTCTATGAAGCTTTAAGATAATAGCTCAGTAGATATTTGATGAAACCTCTCATCTCTTGGAAGTTGTTGAACAAGCAGGTCTAGAAACAAACTAGACCGTAACTAGGACATTTTGGATTAGTGATTAGTGATTTGGATTAGTGATTCTACATCTGATGTAGAATGATCCAAGAGTAGGATGAAGCTACATATAATTAAAATTGTTATGATCACAGACAAAACAAGAGCAAGAAACTTGAAAGAGCATCTGTATTAGACCAAACATTAAAGTCATATAGGAATACGGCAGGACTAGTAGTACTAATGGCAGAAATTTAGCTCAGACTCCAAAGGGTTAAAGGAGTAAAGGGACAACTAGAAGGTAGATACCTCAGAGGGATGATGCAGTGGAGACCACCAAAGCAGCCAAGGCTCAAGAGATGAGTTTGGCCTCATAGAAGGAACCAAGCTTGTGTGGATAAGTATAAACTGATCAACAAGTTGTTTTTATATTAGCAAAGGTCTGAAGTCCATTGCTCAAATGTCGTTATTCACTTTAATAAACAGAGGGAAGGGACAGTCTAGATAAAATGCCTTGGTTTTATTGGCTTCTCACAAACACCCCTTTCACTAACAGTCCCAAGTGTTTATATTTTGAATGTTCTGTTTCCAGTGTTTTAAGACTTAGACGTCATTTCTTTTTAGAGAAACCTGCCAAAGCATTCTGCAGCCACTTTATTTTAAAATATCCTTTAATTTTACTCATTTACTCATTGTTATCTTTCCCAAGAACAACTCTATGGTTCACTTTATTTCATTGAAACCTATTTATTCATTTGGGCTGTTTATGCAAAAATAATTTGTTATTGAAGGAAATTTTAGAATCATTAAAATAATTGAGAACACACAGAAAAAAAATCCCAGCTAAAATGTATATAGGTATCAGAAATATTGCCTGCATGGTATTAAATGAGCTGGCCCTTTACCTGTTTGCAGGTCTCTTGTGATTTAATTGGTATATTCACAAGCAACATGAAGCCTTTCAAAACACTGCTCAGGCAAATCTCTAGGTAAGTAACATAGGTTGCCAATTGATACTATTAGCTGTAGAAAATTGCAGAAAACATACTTCGGTTAGTAAGAACATTCTGTTAAAAATAGAGAAAGTGGGCCAGGAGATAGTATGGCAATTAGGGCACATGTTAGGCATGTACCTAACCTGGATTTGATTCTTGGCACGTGGCCCCTGAGCATTTCTGAGTATAGCCACAGAGACCTTTGAGCATCAGCAGTGAGACTTGGGTGTGTGATTATCCCATCAATACTGAGGTGCTCTGGTATCCTCAGCACCACAGGGTCAAGCAGCAGTGCCTCATCGTTAACACCTTTGCATTAAACTGCCAAGTTATGTTGGCTAAGAATCCCCAGTAGGACTGCCTCCTAAGCACACTTTTGGAGGTGAAGATGGGACAGGGAGAGAAAATAAATGATTCAGTTTTGTTTGGTTGTTTTTGTTGTTGTTTCACACTGGCAGTACTTGGGACTTAGTTTTAACTCTGCACAGGGATCCCTCTTCAAAGTTCTCAGGATCATATGGGATTCCAGGGATCAAAACAGAGTAGGCATGTACAGCAAAGCAAGTAGTATGGCTCCGGCCCCCTATTTTTTTTTAGCATTTCTTTTGCAAACGGCCCTTCAATTGGTTCTTAGTACCCAAGGTCTCTCCCTGTGGTTTTCCACCAACCTGACTATTCACTTAAGTACTAGGACGCAAGGATACAGTACCACTCGGGACCAGTTATGCCAAGGGCCACCAGAGCCACCCAGCATTGTATGGGGGCCTCCTATGATGCTTGTGATGCTGCAGATTAAACCAGATGTGCCCTGACCCTTGTACTATCATTCCAGCCCTTTTATTTAATTCTTTAATTGGCTACTACTGGCTGTTGGTTTTTGTTGTTGTTTTGGTTTTTTGGTTTGTTTGTTTGCTTGTTTTGGCTGTTAGTTTTTAAACTCAAGTCTATTTTTCAAAAGCTTTTATTAAGATGGGTTAGTGTCTCTGCTCTTCTGGCGAACTGGCCACTAAGGAATTAGCAATTCCTTAGTAGCCTAGCGATATCTACCAGATTTTAGAGCCAGGAAAAAAAAAAAAACAACTTTTCTACAATCTCTCCCTTTCTAGTCTCCTTGGCCTATAAACTTTTTCCTGTTTTTCCCATCCTTTAAAGACAAAAATAAAGAAGACCAGCTTTGCTAATCACAGTTCAATCCTTTTTCTCTTGCTCCTAACCAGACCTCTTAAGCTGTTCTATGTTTTCATTCTTTTCATTTTCTGTTCTTTTCCCAGATGCTTCAAATCCCTTAGTAAACAAAACAGGGACCTCTACATCCCCTAATGCATTTTCTCAGCTTTACAATCTAGAGGATACAACCTAAATTGACTGCTGCTGGTAATTAATTTCTTGAAACAAAATTGCCCTCTTCTATATTACAACTACATCTGAGGGCCCTTCTCTCTCTAAAGCTTTTCACTCACCTTTTTTCATGTTAACATACCCCTGCTATCTTCTTTTTTACTGTGGCTGATTATAGTCATTAACATGATCTGGCTGTCACTAATCTAAAGCCTCAAGGCATGTGTATTTCTGGATTTCAGACCTCTGCATTTCTTTACTACTGTGCTGCACAGAGTTCTATGCTTCCACAGAGAGACAACACACTCACATGAGCCAAGTTAAAAGTTAATCAAATTTTTCCTCTTTTGGGACTAGAGAAATAATTCAATAGATAAAGCATTTGCCTTACCTGTGTCCAATTACAGTTTGATCCCTTGCTCCACATCCAGTCCTCTGAGCACTTCTAAGAATAGTCTCTAAGCACGATCCCAAAACCAAACCAAAAAAATGTCTCCTTATTGTCTAGCACCTGAATTTCAGCCAGCCACCAGATGAAAAGCCTTTCTATAACCCTGCAAGCAACCAACTCTACAGTCATATTGATTTACCTATTAAATGCTTTTTATCAACTATTTTAAGCTGACATATTTCTTCCTTGAAGTCATAAAAAGTAACATTTTCCTAATTTACCCCCTTCCCTCCCAAGTTTCTACCAGAGTATTTTAACAAAAGTCTTATTAATTGCAGCCCCCTGATTAAAGAATGTTATGTTCACTTTAGCTTTAGATAATATGCATACACCAACCTAACCCACTGGTCCTCCTCTGGACTGGCCTATCCCACTCAGAGAACCTCTTGATTTACTCTTAACTTTCTTGGGCCAGCATCGCTGACTTATTCTACCTCACACACTCATAAGCTAAATACATGTTACTCCATTTCCCAACTTTTTCTTATACTGACCCCTCACTCAAGGACACCTTCCTTTGGCTAATCTATTTTAGATGAGGAGAGTTTAACACCTGCCAAGGAGCCTTCATCGACTTATCAGGCAAAAAAAAATAAAACCTTATCAGGCATCCTTCCCCACTTGCCCTTCCTCTCACTTCCATAAGAATTTTATTTCTAAACTAACATTTAATATCCATGGGTATGTCAGTATTATGTGTGATTCATTCATCTCTATTAACCTGCATTCAGCACACAGTAGACAAATGTTTTGTAGAATAAATGTCATTAAGGTAAACACTTTTTAATGTTTTCAGTAACCTGTCACACTAATACCAAAAATATTCACATTATTTTTTAAAAAGAGGAATGTCTTGGGGCCCGGGAGATAGCATAAAGGTAAGGCATTTGCCTTTCATGCAAAAGGTCATCGGTTCGAATCCCGGTGCCCCACATGGTCCCCTGCCAGGAGCAATTTCTGAGCATGGAGCCAGGAGTAACCCCTGAGCACTGCCGGGTGTGACCCAAAAACCAAAAAAAAAAAAAAAAAGAGGAATGTCTTACTATTTGTATTTTCAAAGATTAGTAACTTTTTTAGATTATATACAAATAATACTGTTTTTTAACAAGTCCTACAGTAAATTTATGAAAACTTCTTTCATCAAAATAAGACTAGAAAACTGAACAGTGAAAAGGATATTACTTACCTAAAGATTATCTTACTTCTAGTACCATATAGTTCATGGCTTTCCTTGGGTTTAGAACTCTGAGTCTGCTGACAGCCATGGATCCTCTTCTCAATAATGATCTCACTTGCAGATAATTAGTGCATAATTTAAGGGAACTGTTGACTGTTGAGAACTGTTAACTGTAGAGCAGAAATTTGAATTTGGTACTGTGTCTACCAAATGCCTTTCCCCTCTATTTGAACTCTTATTTGTGCTCTTGAGAGGCAAAGAGTGTTTTAAAAACAAAACAGATCTTAAATAGTTTAATCACTTAAATTGTTTTAACAAGGCAAGCAAGTAAACATAATTTTAATTTCATTCTCAAGGGTTTCTACAGACTTTACTGATGTAGATTCTAAATTGGTGGCTATTTCATATGCTTTTCTTACAGATGGAGAAACAGAAGTGTAGGAAATAAAATAAATTTGACCACATGCTATGAGAAGATTAGGAAGAAAACCCAGAAATAGGATTCTGTGTGAACCAGCAGCACCAAACTAGATGAACGCTTTTTTTCTGTTTTTATAACTATGAGATTCTGTAGCTAGATATGAAAACAGACTAGGTAATTCTGACCATCGTGCCTCAAAAACCACAAAACTGGGAATGGAATGATAACACAGTGGTAGGGAGTTTGCCTTGCATATGGCCAACCCAAGACGGACCCTGGTTCAATTTCCGGAATCCAATATGGTCCCCCTAGCCTGCTAGGAGCGATTTCTTTCTTTCTTTCTTTCTTTCTTTTTTTTTTTTTCTGTTGCTGACACCTTAATTTTGAACTTACAGTCAAGGAATATTAAGAAAAAATAAAGGCATAGTATTTTTTACATTTCCATACATATGCATATTAGTTTATGTCAACCTCAAAAGTTTAAGTAGTTTTTTTTTTTTAAGGTTTAGAGTCAAATGAGCAAAGTAATAACAGTGTTAGAGTGGCAGTTATTGTTTGCATAGGTCCACCAGAATATGGGGGACATGGAAAGGAAAAGCCTTGGCCTAAATACAAGGAGACCCTACCCCTGAAGTTTCCTGGCATAAGACCAGCTCTAGGCTCCAGTAAAATAGTTTTTCTAATCCGAGTCCTTATCTGTAATGCCAATACAGTTTTATTTTTCAAACAGTCTCTGTTGTTGGCAAAATATCCTGTAATCTGCATATCCTATATTGAAGTCAGGCTGGTTTCAAGCGTCCTCTCGTTTCACCTCACAATTAAAGGGCAATGCAGAGAGCCCTGTCCAGTAAGCAGGACATTGTCGTTGTTAAGTTTTCTCAGTCTTAAGAAAAATCTCTTTTGAGTAGGTCGATGTCAGAGCAGTGGTAGGGTCTTCCCTGGTAGAGGATTGCTTCCAGGTGATATTAGAGACAATATTGAATGTTTCGTAGGTGGCTTCCCTAGTTCAGGGGTGAATGGAGAATGCCCATTCTTCTGAGGCCTGCGCAGGTCATTATGTTAATGTTCAGGGTGTAAGGTCCAATTGCTCTACAAGTTTTGTGTGTTCCCATCTCTATTAGATAAGAACTTATTTGTATGTATAAAATTTCCCCCCATTTTAATGTGCTTATGAAAACAAGGACTAATGCCACGTGACATTATGGGTACATATGGGGGCTGCAAGAACAAGTCCAACAATCCCCATGACTTGGTTCATACATAAGCGATAAACTGAGGGAATCTTTCACCAAGTTCCTTATTGATCATTTCACAAAGAGAAGATAAAAAGTAGGGGAAACTGTCACTATGTAAGAGAATATTTAGTAAGAGATATAAATGTCAAAGAAAATAGATATAAAATATTCAAAGGGCATACTTGTTTTATGCTTTTGAAATAGTTGAGTGGGTGTTAAATCCAGTGCACCACGTTTGCTGTGATATTGGATAGTGCAGTACTGAAGTTTAAAAGGGTAAATGTGGGGTAATGATGGTTTGGGGTGAGAGAGTTAAAGAGTAAAAATGAGTTTTGTAGGGGTGTGATAAAGAGTAGAATACAAAATGGACATTCTCCATACATAAAAAGATATCTTAAGGATATGGAGTACTATTAATATAGATTGTGCGCGTGTGGGCACTAGCCCCCATGCGGTTTGGAACATGCAGACTGGTATGAAATTACCAGTGACTGCCTTAGTACAGACGAGCAACTATCAGCCACCCCCAGTTAAGCTCCTCCAAGTGTAAAAAAGGTCTTTGGCACAACAAAGGTCTGCCAAAACCCATGCTGGCAGAGACTCCCGGCTCCCAGGAAGGAAGGAGATCCTTCCCGAGCCGGAAGGCTGGAAGTTCAAAGCCTGCTTCCCAAGCCTCCCTCTGGGACCAGCTTGGGAGTGGGGAAAGCTTAGGGTAACCCATAAGCTTCTCCAAGGGACCCACCTTGCTGGCTTGCTCAGGCATGTGGCCCAGGGGAAGCCCTGGAGCCAAAAGCGAATTCTTAACAGCCAGAAGCAACCCCTGAGTGCCACCGGGTGTGACCCAAAAAAACAAACAAAAAAATCACAAAACTGATCACTTTTTTTTTTAATTTTTATTTTTAATTATGAGAACAAAGATGCAAAGAACGAGGACAAGGTAAAGTTACAGTGGAAGGACAATCACCCATAAACAGAATTCTCAGTAGTCCCATTGCTGGTGTCTTAACTTTGAACTTTCAGCCAAAGAATATTAAGAAAAATAAAACAGAACCCATGTACAATTACTTTGTTCCTCAAATCCCCAGATAGTAGCACATAATATTTCTTAGCATCACACAAAACAATCTGAAGAAATAAGACATATGTAACTCCTTAAACATTGAAGGAAAAGTACTTTTTTACATTTCCATGCACATGCCTATTAGTTTAAGTTAACCTCAAAAGTTTAAGTGGGTTGTTTTTCTTAAGGATTAGAGTCAAAAGAGCACAATAAAAACGGTGTTAGAGTGGTAATTATTGTTTGCATAGACCCACCAAAATATGAGGGACATGGAAAGGAAAGCCTTGGCCTAAATACAAGGAGACCCTACCCCTGAAGTTTCCTGGCATAAGACCAACTCTAGGCTCCAGGCAAACTAGTTGTCCAATCCAGGTCATTGTCTGTTGCCGATACCCTTTTATACCCTTTTATTTTTCACACAGTCTCTGTTGCTGGTATCATATTTCTGTATTAAAGATCCTGGAATCTGCATATTCTAAATCGCATTCAGAATGGTGCAGAGCGTCTTCTCATTTCACCTCAACTTAAAGGGCAATGAAGAGAACCCTGTCCTGTAGAGCAGGTCATTGTTGTTGTCAAGTCTTCTTAGTGTTAAGGGTAGTCTCTTTTGAGCAGAGCCATGGTAGAGGATTGCTTCCAGATGTTATAAAAAAAAAACCTTGGATGTTTCATAGATAGCTTGCCTGGTTCAGGGTGGATGGAGGATGCCCATTCTTCTGAGGCCTGTGCCAGGTCATTATATCAAGGTTCAAGGTGTAAGGTCCCATTGTACTACGAGAATCGTGTGCACTTTTTATTTTATTTTAAGATATTGAAATAACAGGATAAATTAGTAAAATGACCAAAGTAGTGAAAATGGATCCTGGAGAGATGGATATAGACAGAAGTAGTTTATCCTGGTCATTTATCAAACCTAGGAACAATGAGCTTCAGTTTTAATGTAACAGGACATGGTTTCTAGTAAGGAAAATCCTGCTCTATAATAGGTCCCCTAAAAAGACACACTTTGGGGCAAGAAACCAGCTTGTGGAAGAATTCATGGTGGTACCATTCACCCACTATAGCACTAAGCAAGTTTGGGTCATAGAATGTACATCACCCTTCACCAATGCAATCTTCACACTGCCAATGTCCCCCAGTTCCCTATCCCACCATACCCCCTACCTGTTCTATGACTGAAACATCAGTATGAAAATTTTGTAAACACAATGATTAAATAAAAAAATTAATTAAACAAAAAACCTTAACATTAACAAATAAACACTATACCTAACACTAAACATAACCCTAAACTAACCCTAACACTAAGCATAACCATTAAACTTACCCCTAACACTAAGCCTAAACTTAACCCTAAACCATATCCCTAATAATACTAATCCTAATTCTAATCCAACCATAACCCTAACACTAGTTCTAACCCTGAACCCTCACCATAACCCTAAACCTAAGCTATCTAACCCTAAACCCTAACCCTATCCCTAAAGCTAACCCTAAACTTAAACCTAACCCTAAACATAACTAACTATAACCTATCACTAACCCTACCCTAACACTTATCCCTAACCTTAACCTTGGCACCATATGCTATCTAAATTCCCACTCACACATACTGTAAGAACTAAAGCCAAAATGTAGAGCTAAACTAAACTACTAAAATTTCCTAAGTGCCTTATAAAAATAAATGCAATTTTTTAAATAAAAGAATGGTCTTTAGGGGCTGGAGTGGTGGAGCAAGTGGTAGGGTATTTGCCTTGTACATGCTAACCTAGGACAGACTGCAGTTTGATCCCCCAGTGTTCCATATGGTTCCCCAAGCCAGGAGCTATTTCTGAGCGCATAGCGAGGAGTAACCCCTGAACATTGCTGGGTGTGGCCCAAAAACAAACAAAACAAAACAAAACAAAACAAAAACAAAAACAAAAAAAAGAATGGTCTTTAATCCTATTCCTCAAAGAATTCCCCAAAGCACTTTCAAAAGAAACTGAGAAAGCCACTTTTGTTTTTTTAATAGCTTATTTAAGCACAATAGTTACAAACATATCATGATTGGGTTTCAGTCATAAAATGCACACTCCCCTTCACCAGTACTGTTTTCCCAACTCCACTGTCTTCCCTTTCCCCCACCCCTCCTCTTACCCCTTGCCCATCTTCAAGACTAGAAAGCCACTTTTAAATTAATTGGTCTTAAAAAAAATTGGGCAGTGGGCTGGAGCACAGGCTTTGCATGGAGTCCTGGGTTTGATCCACAGCAATACATGTTACTTGGGCACCATCAAGAATAATACCCAGGGGCCCGGGAGATAGCATGGAAGTAAGGCGTTTGCCTTTCATGCAAAAGGTCATCGGTTC
>PVKC010032752.1:0-13841 GCA_004027635.1 Crocidura indochinensis | reverse complement strand
TAGTCCTGGGCTTTAGCTACTATATACAGTTTTATTTGTTTTTGTTTGTTTGTTTGTTTGTTTGTTTAGTTTTTGGGTCACACCCGGCAGTGCTCAGAGGTTACTCCTGGCTCCATGCTCAGAAATTGCTCCTGGCAGGCACGGGGCACCATATGGGGCACCAGGATTCGAACCTATGATCTTTTGCATGAAAGGCTAACGCCTTACCTCCATGCTATCTCCCGGCCCGCTATCTACAGTTTTAACCTGGCAGTTACTAGCCTCCATCAGCTCTGTCCTGTAGCTACTTATTACATTTGTAACCTCATATTCAAACCTCCAACCTCCCACAAGGTCCCTGTATTTAGGCACCTCTATTGGTCTGTTGCTGCCACTTTCATTTATCTCAGAGTTCAATAATAATGACACCTAAGCTTCTTAGTAGAGGAGTGAGTAATATACACAAATTTGTCACTTTGTATCACTTCTTAGGTTGAACTGCCTCTTTTCTCCTTCCCCACTGGCATTTCACTTTCTTTTTCCAGACACAAATAAATCAATGCAAGAGCGAATTTCCTCTTTTACCCACAGTAGGTCTCTAGCCTGGAGCTCCACCAACTCATTTTACCTTGTTCATATCAGATGTGGCATCTCTCTCCCGAGCTCTTTCTTTTTTATTTTGGATACATGTATTGTCCCATAAGACAATTTTTAGCTCTGGAATCAATTTCCTTTTTTGAGAGTTGGACATAGGTAAAGTTCGGGCCACACCTACCACTGCTCAGGGTGATTCTTGAATTGATGTTCATGGTTCACTCCTGGTAGTGCTCTGGGGGAACATTTGGGGTGCCAAATATTGGCCCTACATTGAACACATGCAAGGCAAGCACCTTTTCCACTGTGCTGTTTAAAAATTCCCATTTTGTGGGCCATAACCTGCAGTGCTCAGGGATTACTCCTGGAAGTCTTGGGAGACAATTTCAGATGCTGGGTTTTGAACTGAGGTCAACTGCATGCAAGTCAAATGTCCTGCCTGCTGCGCTAATATTCTGGCCCCCTCTTCCTTTTTAAAGTCACATCTGGATAACTAATATTGCTTTCAAAAAAACTTGTCTTTCTTTTTTTGGAAAGGAAAATTGTTTCACTTGATGGTTTCGTTTTGGTGGTGGTGGTGGTGGGTAGTGGTGGAGTTATTCTGGCTGCACTAGGAATCATTCCTGTCTAGGTTAGGGGATCATCTGGGACACCAGAGATTAACCCATGTCGGCTGTACTATCACTATAGTCTCTCCATAACCTTCTCTTTTTTGTTTATGGGCCACACCCAGTGGAGCTCAGAGTTAACTCCTGACTCTGTACTCAGAAATCGTTCCCGAGAGGCTCAGGGTTCAATATGGGACCCTGGGGATCGAGCCCAAATCTGTCCTAGGTCAGCTGCATTCAAGGCAAACTATCTATTGCTGTGCTATCTCTCTGATTTTTCAATAAACTTTCTTATAAGGTGTTGGGGTTAGAATTTATCAAGTGCAAAGAGGCTGAGGAACATTTTTTGCACAATGTCTGGGGACTGTGCTTATGGGAGCACTTGATCCCTGCCTATATCTATTTTGTGAGCCCGAAGATCAAAGTTGTCATCTCTGCTTCTGTTTCTTACCATATCAACACAAAAGTGCACCCAGTGCTTTGCCTCATGTCTCTCTTCCTGACCCCAGAGAATAAGACACTGGCCAGGCTTTGTCCCTACAGACCATTTTTCCCTCATTCAGGTCCTGCCATGTAGAGCAGGGCAGCCCTTGATTCCTAGAAGAACAACCATAAGCAAGTCACATTCCCTCCCTACTGCCTCCATTCCCCCTCTCTGTAAAGCCAGGATTATGTGAGTGTCAGGTATACTCTGGCTTTGGGAAAGGTAAAAAGTGACTGTGTTCCAGAGGAAGAAGTTGATATTTGGGAAAGCTTGTGGATAACAAGCTGATGGGGGAACAAATGACTCCTGGCTCTCTCAGGGGTACTGGGCACCTTCCCGTCTCCTTTCACTCCCTTATTTCCCTGTGTCTCTCACCCCGGACAGAACCTCAGGCAAAATCACAGCCCGGACACTCACCCTGATCAAGCGACTCCTGACTTGGTGGACTCACAGGAGCTCCACTATGCCAACCTCAGTTTCCACTGGACGAAACCCAAGGAGTCTCAGCAGCCCACAACCTCAGGGAGCACAGAGTACTCAGAGATTAGGCCCTGCAAGTAAGCACGTAACTCTGCAGAGGCCTCTGCCAGGTCACCTCCTGGTGACAGCACTGGTGATGGAGATGGTGCTTGGAAGGGCAAGTCCCCTGCATCCAGCCTGAGCCACTTCCCGGTACCTCCATTCTCTCCCCTTTAAATTCAAGGTTTTTGGCATCGTCAGAGAAACCGGCTTGTAGCATTGACACCAAGCACATTATCTCCCTTCAAGGGTCTTTCTCTTCTGGATGATTCCTTACTATTCCTTACTCTCCCTACCTATTACAGATACTTTGTTTTCTTTCTTTCCTATATCTTTCTTTATAGTCTTTCATCTTAATTAAATAAAGTCAGTCTTAAATAAACTCATCTTAATTAAATAAATTCAGTCAACATTGGTGACGTACAGACATAAAGTTTTTCCTGATTGACTTTCAGCCATTCGATGGCCAACAGCTTGACCAAGGCACATTTCCCTACCAGCATCTCCAGTGTCCATCCCCCACACTCCTCTCTCCCTGCCTCTATAGAACATTCATGTTCTTCCCCTTGCCCCCAGGAAAAACCTTTTATAACCTTTCAAGACCCCTCCCAAAAATGGGAAGATCTTTTAGCAGGTAAGATTACACTGGAGGAAATGGGGGTGTAGTTACATTCTGCCTCTTTCTTTTAATTAAATAACAAATGAACATAAGTTTTTTTTCCTAGCTTCCACCTGTAGTCAAAGGCGGGTAGTATTTCCACAGCAGCAATATATAGAGTGAAAATTAACATATTAGCCTTTTTCAAAAACATAACATTTCTGCAAAATGTACCATACACCTATAACTTAAAATTTTCAATGCTTTTTACCAAGCCCCATTCTAGAACTTCCTAGTTCCTATACTTTTTTTGTTGGTTTTTGGGCCACACCCGGTGACGCTCAGGGGTTACTCCTGGCTATGATATGGTCAGAATTTTCTCCTGGCTTGGGGGACCATATGAGAAACTGGGGGATCAAGCCGCTGTCTGTCCTAGGAAAGCGCAAGCAAGGCAGGCACCTTACCTCCAGCGCCACCACCTGGCCCCTCCTATACCTTTTAATGCTCTTTAAAATCAAAATCAAGCATTTTATCCTGGAACTTTTATGTTCCTTAATATGCTATTTACCCATTTTCCTAGAAGTTTTATGTTCTTATGAATCATTTCCTACACACAAAATACAAAAAGCATATATACAGACATACATTTTGAAAACAGACTAATACATTAAAATACACAGTAAAACATTTTGCAATTGAAAATATTAACTATGGAAAACTATAAAACACATTTAAATTGGCAAGAAAATGACTTAATCAAGAGATATACCTGAAACAAAGTTAGATGCAGGCAGTTTGAAATGAAATTTCTTTTTTTTCTTTTTGGTTTTTGGGTCACACCCGGCAGTGCTCAGGGGTTACTCCTGGCTCCATGCTCAGAAATTGCTCCTGGCAGGCACGGGGGACCATATGGGGCACCGGGAATCGAACCGATGACCTTTTACATGAAAGGCAAACACCTTACCTCCATGCTATCTCCCGGGCCCCAAAATTTCTTAGTTAAGCTATGATGTTTTTGTCCCCCTTTTTTTAAAAAATTTTATAACACCACCTAATTGTCCAAAAGTGAAAATTTTATGGACATTTATTCCATTACCAACACCAATTGTCCAGATGCTGGCTTTTTCCAGGCCACTCACCACGCAGTGGCTTAATTTCATGAGGGTTCCAGCCCTCACAGCTACTCCGGCGCTGGATCCAAGCGCGAGCCTGCCACCATGGCCACATTTTACTTGACTAAGGGCAGGATCCAGACTAAAGCAGCTGCATTAGGATGGGTGGGACAGTTCGGTACTTTTCACTGAAGGGTGATGCCAGCTGCAGCTGCCTTCTCCGCAAGCTTCTTATTCGCCCCTCTGGGCAGAATTTGGAACTGTAGCTCTTTGCCACATTGGCTGTGCATCTGGGGGTTCAGAGTTCAAAGTGATCCAAGCTAAAAGTCCAGTCCGAAAATTTCAAAGTTGAAATCCATTTTTCATGCTGGAGGTCGTATTTAGTAAATTAGTCCATTTAGATAAAATTTATATTCCAGGTCTGTTTCCAGTCAAAGTCTAACCAGTCTTTTCATAGGCCGAGGTCTTTGGAAAAAGGATTTTCTGTAACAAAATCTCAGATGTGGGCCTTGGATACAGGTGATCCAAGCATCATCACCCTTGTTTCAATAACCTTTTTGCCCCCAGATGGGGTATCGGCCATCTTTGAAAATGGCTCCACATGGTGGCCCATAGCTTTGGGCTCACTGCTGCTGAGAAGAGTCAAAATCAAACTCCAGAATATAAATTTCACCATGCTGTATTGATCCAGGGTTCAAATCCAATTTCGGGCTTCAATGTTGCAACAGAGCCCTTAGGATAGTCTTGGATAGAGGAGGATGGTGACGGAGGTCATTCTCCTTCAGCTCATGACACATGGCTCTGCAACTCCCTTCAGCTGTCAGGGTGGCAGCAAGGAGAAAATTCACTTATAGACAGGTTCCAATAAATATCAGTTTTATTTGCCCTGGCTAACATATACATGTTAGCCTAACATATGTGGCCTATAATCTTAAACCTATTTAAGCATGGTCTTGTCAGCTTGCCCTGCGTCTAGCTGAGTTCAGTCATATCTCCTCCTGCTCCTTCTCCATTCAGGTCCCTCCCTTTGCTCCTCAGGCAAAACCTTTTATAACCTTCCAAGACCCCTCCCAGAAAAGGGAGGATCTATTAGCAGGTAAGATTACATCTGAAAAATGGGGGTGTGGATATGCTCAACTTTACAATAACCCAGGGTAACCCTGCTTTTTTCCACCTTGTTTCCCGATTCCTGCTCTTACGATTTTAGTTTGGAAAGTGACACTACATGGTGCTCAGGTCTTACCTTGACTGTGTGCTTAGAGAACCTATTGGAAGCGCTCAGGGAACCTGATATGGTACTTGAGATCCAAGTAGGATCCACTGTGTGCAAGGCCAACCCCTCACCTGCTGTGCTGTCTCCCAACCTCTGACTTTTTCAATTCACCAATAAAGAACTGGCCCATGAAAATCAAGCCACACCCTTTGTTCCCAATATGACAGAGTCTGGGGAGAGGTTGTAGAGCGCCATCTGATTGGCATCATGGAGAACTGCAAAAGGAAAAAGCTGGCAGCATTCTTGCAGCCCAGATCAAGCAGGTGTCATGTGTAGGCATTGAAGCTCTTGGTCATATTCATTGGTCAACACCACCTCCTGACAGCAACATGGAAGGGATTCCACAATGTGGATCTGTAGGATGAGTTTTCAAAAATCCCCAGTGAGGGAAAAGGATTCCCATGCCCCAATCCAGGCAGGACAAGAAATTTTAATCCAGTAGCTATTCAGAAGCCTGAAAAAAATCCAGAATAATTGGGAAAGAATAACAGGTCAGCAATTACACGGCAAGCAGAACACCCACAAGCGAGACACTTCACCAATGGAAAAGGTGAGCAAAGATGGCAGCTTCTCCTTCAAGCTTCCCAGGCAATATTTCTCAGATAACAATATCAAGCAAGTAATTAATACCACTAATTAAAGCAAAATAAACAATGTGAGATACTTGTTAGGAAATCATCACCAAGGGGTAACCTGAAAATATAAATCATGAGTCACGGCCAGCAGCATGGGTTTTGGCAGACCTCTGTATGTGCCAGGGGCCTTTTAGCCCAGCCTAGGCTGGGGTGTATGACCTGGGTCACCCTGCACTCCTTTTCCTCTTTCCTCCAGAGCTCCAGGTGGGATCCTTGGAGAACCTTTTGGTGTACCCTAGGTTTTCCCCATTCCCAAGCCTGCTCGAGAGAGAGAGGCTTAGGGTTTAGGGTCTGATTTCCCTCCTTCTGGCCTGGGAGGGTTTTTTTCCTTCCTTCCCGGGAGCTGGGAGTCGCAGCCAGCAGCATGGGTTTTGGCAGACCTCTGTATGTGCCAGGGGCCTTTTAGCCTGGCCAAGCCTGGGGTGTAGGACCTGGGTCACCCTGCACCCCTTTTCCTCTTTCCCCTGGAGTTCCAGGTGGGTTCCTTGGAGGACCTTTTGGGGTACCCTAGGTTTTCCCCACTCCCAAGCTGGCTTGAGAGAGAGGTTTAGGGTGTGGGGTTTGATCTCCTCACCTTCTGGCCTGGGAGGGTTCTTTTCCTTCCTTCCCGGGAGCTGGGAGTCGCGGCCAGCAGCATGGGTTTTGGCAGACCTCTGTATGTGCCAGGGGCCTTTTAGCCCGGCCTAGGGCTGGGGTGTAGAACCTGGGTCACCCTTCACCCCTTTTCCTCTTTCCTCCAGAGCTCCAGGTGGGTTCCTTGGAGGACCTTTCAGGGCACCCTAGGTTTTCCCCACTCTCAAGCCGGCTCGAGAGAGAGGCTTAGGGTGTGGGGTTTGATCTCCTCTCCTTCTGGCCTGGGAGGGTTCTTTTTCCTTCCTTCCCGGGAGCTGGGAGTCACGGCCAGCAGCATGGGTTTTGGCAGACCTCCTTATGTGCCAGGGGTCTTTTAGCCCGGCCTAGGGCTGGGGTATAGGATCTTAACTGGGGGTGGCAGATAGCTACTCAACTGTACTCAGGCAGTCACTGGTAATTTCATACCAGTCTACATATCCCAAACATATACTCCCCCCAATCATCAATACCCCACATTTGCCCTTCTTAACTTCAGTATCACACAGTTCTAATCACAGACCTAAATCTTAGATTGAATTTAACAACCCAAAAACTATTTCAAGGGGCCTGGGAGATAGCATGGACGTAAGGCGTTTGCCTTTCATGCAAAAGGTCATTGGTTCGAATCCCGGTGCCACATATGGTCCCCTGTGCCTGCCAGGAGCAATTTCTGAGCACGGAGCCAGGAGTAACCCCTGAGCACTGCCGGGTGTGACCCAAAAGCCAAAAAAAACTATTTTAAAAGACATAAAATTAACACATATATCTTTTGAATATTTTATGTGTATTTTCTGTAACAGCTATAACTCTCTATATATTCCTCTACTGTGACGTTTCTATCCACTTTTTCTTATCTTTTCTTTGTGAGCTGTTTAATAAGGAATGTTGATGGAAGAGTCCCTCAGTTTAATGCTTATGATTGAACTATGTCATGGGGATTGTTAGACTTGTTCCTATGGCCTCCATATGCGCCGATAATGCCACATGGCATTGATCCTTGTTTGCATAGACACATTAAATGGGAAAATACTATATATACAGACAAGTTCCTATCTAATAGAGGTTGAAACACATAAATCTCATAGTGCAATGGGACCTTACACCCTGAACATTGACATAATTACCTGGCACAGGCCTCAGAAGAATGGACATTCTCCATTCACCCCTGAACTAGGGAAGGTATCTATGAAACATTCAAGGTTTTTTTTTTTTGGTTTTTGGGTCACACCCGGCAGTGCTCAGGGGTTACTTCTGGCTCCATGCTCAGAAATTGCTCCTGGCAGGCACGGGGGACCATATGGGGCACCGGGATTCGAACTGATGACCTTTTGCATGAAAGGCAAATGCCTTACCTCCATGCTATCTCCCGGGCCCCATTCAAGGTTTTTTATAGCAACATCTGGAATCAATCCTCTACCAGGGAAGACACTACCAAGACTCTGACATTGACCTTCTCAAAAGAGACTTCGTTCACACTGAGAGACTTGACAACAACAATGACCTGCTCTACAGGGCAGGGTTCTCTCTATTGCCCCTTAAGTGTGAGGTAAAACGAGAG
This sequence comes from Crocidura indochinensis, assembly GCA_004027635.1. Classification (NCBI taxonomy): domain Eukaryota; kingdom Metazoa; phylum Chordata; class Mammalia; order Eulipotyphla; family Soricidae; genus Crocidura; species Crocidura indochinensis. The sequence goes on along the minus strand of PVKC010032752.1, from coordinate 5,869 downwards.
GATGCTCTGCACCATTCTGACTGCACTATGGGATATGCAGATTCCAGGATTTTTAATACAGAAACATGATGCCAACAACAGAGACTATGTGAAAAATAAAGGTTTATTGGCAACACAGACAATGACTTGGATTGGACAAACTAGTTTTCCCGGAGCCTAGAGTTGGTCTTATGCCAGGAAAGTTCAGGGGTAAGGTCTCCTTGTATTTAGGCTAAGGTTTTTCTTTCCATGTCCCTCATGTTTTGGTTTGGTCTATGCAAACAATAACTGCCACTCTAACACCATTTTTACTATGCTCCCTTGACTCTAATCCTTAAGAAAAAATGGGTTCATTGAAACTTTTCAGGTTAACTTAAACTAAAATGCATGTGCATGGAAATGTAAAAATGTACTTTGCCGTCAATGTTACGTAAGTCTTATGTCTTTAGATTATATTGTGTGCTGCTAAGAAATAGTATGTACTACCATCTGGAGATTTGAGGGACAAAGTAATTGTACATGGGTTCTGTTTTGCTTTTCTTAATGTTCTTTGTCTGAAAGCTCAAGGCTGGGATATCATCTATGGGACTACTGAGAATTCTGTTTATGGGTGATTGTCTTTCCACTGTAACTTTACCTTGTACTCTTTCTTCGCATCTTTGTTCTCATAATTAAAAATTAAAAGAAAAAAGAAAAAGAAAATATAAATCGTTAATTTGAAGCTGTAGGTATCTTTAAGCTATTGAAGGCTTCACTGATGCACTGATTTTTTCAACTTGTTTTCTTTCTGTGTGTGTGGTTTTTGGGTCACACCCGGCAGAGCTCGGGGTTACTCCTGGCTCCATGCTCAGAAATTGCTCCTGGCAGGCACGGGGGACCACATGAGGCACCGGGATTCGAACTGATGACCTTTTGCATGAAAGGCAAATGCCTTACCTCCATGCTATCTCCCAGGCCCCGATTTCTTCAACTTGTTGATCATCAAATTTAAACCAATATTGTCATGCAGCATTTTTCCAATAGGCTGTACAGTGATCTGTATCCATTTTATCATAATTGTTTGAAACTTATGATAAACTATATTTCTTAGATTTGATTTTTTAAATGTTATCTGTGACAAATTGAGGTCTTTTAGAGGAAAGTTCATATAGGTCTGTAGTTTTTTATCCAATTGTAATCATAAAAAGGGGTTTCAAAAATATTAAAAACACAGATGGCAATTTTCAATTTTCTGTTCTTTTCAAAAATCCTAGGTGTATTGCAATGATTGCAATAAACCTTATTATCATCCCTCGGCTCTTCTTTGAAAAATAATTTAAGGCTAATAATTCTCAATTCTCATCATTAACTCCCAAATTCACCACACTGAGTCCCAATACTCGCCATCACTTACAGTAAAAAACACTACAACATCTTAAAAGCAAAATCAGAATCAAATGAGAGCTCACATCACTGGTATCTCCTGAATCATTCCCATTGGCAATTTTGGATTGGGTATCACTTTTGGTGTTTCCCAAAAGGAAACTCAGCTAAACACATGCACAGAGTGACCGTTGCAGCCAGAATTTTCCAGTAAACATCATGACACCCTAACAACAGCATCAGTGTCTGTCATGCCCATTCCTAGAAGAAGAGCAATGGAGGCTGCCATCTTTACGATGTACTTTCCCTTCCATAAAGCACAGCACAAAGTTAAACTCTGGAGCTGATTGAGGAGATTTTAGCCCTGATTTTCCTTTGGAGGATGTATCACAAAGTTATAAAAGTGACTCAAGTCATCCCTTTGTGTTGAGGTGGGAGTGACTGCAGCTCCAATTCAGCACCAGAGACAGCGGCAGTTCCCAACTTTCATTTCAGATTTCCCAGAGAAATTCTGTCCTGGGTCCGACTCTTTTAAGTCATTGTTTGCTGCCCCTTGAGAGTTTCCTTTGTTGTGTCTCTAAATATGCCTCACTTAAACAAAAAAATCATTCATTGATGGTTTGGAGCAATCTACAGCCAGTGGAGTGATTGCCTTGAATATTCACAGATGTGATTTCCATTCCCATTATACTATACAGTCCTCCGAGTCCACCGGGCATGAGTCCCAAATATAGTACTATTGAAAATCATATTAATCATAAAGTCCTGGATGGTGGATGGTTGTGAATGATGGTGAGTTGGATGGAGGGGCCTTTCTCTGTTGGACCGAGCAACTTGCCTGCAACCCCTTTATGCCAGCAGGTCTGAGAGTTCAGGATAGCCATGAGGAAATGATCCATAGGCAGTCAGGTTTCAGGAGACATCAGCTTTATTAAGGACCTTGTCATCATGTGTGGCACCTAAGCTTTTAACCTTTTAAGCAGGCTGTCCTGATATGTCTTGTTTTTGCCAGTCACCTCACTTGCTGAATCCTCTCTCAATTCACCCACAGAATCTCTCCCCCTTTTGCCTCTCAAGATGATCAAAACAAGAATTTGGAGCAGGGGAATAACAAATACAAGGAGTAATTCTGGGTATTCCTAGATATGAAACAAAGCCTAAAAATAAATAAATCAATAAAAATAACTGATTGTATGTAATAGATTGTCTCAAACTAAATGGCCTTATTAGCCATAGAACTTGGTGCCAGTGCCTTTAATACTCAGTTCCTGCAAGCAGCAGTTCCCTAGCTCTGCTCCACATATATTGCCTCTTGAAATTAAAGGCTAGAACTAGAGTCAGTAATCCTAGTCAGGCTCCCAAAGGAACTGGCCATGCAGGAGAACGTGGCTTTCACTCTTCTGAGATAGTTTCAGGTACCAGGATTCCTTTATCGCCCAATGATTCCCATGATTCCTGAGGAGTCAGGAAATAATCTGTTGTCTGAAGCATGCGATCCCCCAAACTCAACAACTACAGTATGAGAGATGCAGAGGAGAGAGGACTGTGCAAGGAAAGAGAGGCAGAGAGCAGGAATGGAGCCCTAGTACAGCTGGGAGGGCATTTGCATTACATGCAGCCAACCTGGGTTTGAACCCATTATCACATAGCATCTCCTGAACACACACCTAGGAGTAATTCCTGAGAACCACAGGATATGGACCAAAATGTGGTGCAAAAGTGACCAGGGAGAAAGATACAGCCCACATGGTTGGAAGAGAGAGACAGAGGATGAGCTGAGGGAGTGAGATAGCTAATGTGGAGGAGAGAGGCAATGAACGTGGAGAGAGAACTTTAAACCTGGAGAGCTGCGAGTTATCATTCAATCAAGAATGAGTTTCTGGAGAGCAGACATGTGTGAGAAGCCTTAGCTTTGACTCCTCAGACCCTGCTACAAAATCACTGCACTATGTTCAAATCCCAAAATTCTGTAAGGCATCAATGCTGAGCACTGCAGCTAAGAGCAATGTAGTCATTCCCCTAAAAAGCAGAGAAGTAGACTAGAAGAGAGGGAAGAAAGAAGGAAGAAAAGGGAAGGTGGATAAATAGGACAATGGTTAGGGCACTTGCCTTGCACACTTCCAACCCGGCTTTGATTTCTAGCATTCAAAAGGTCCGTGACTTGCTGCAATGAGTGAAACCTGAGCAGAGAACCATGAGGTGTGGTCACTAGGCCAAATGAAAAATAAAAGAATGTGCTTGAGGTTCCCCAGATGTGAAGAGTCTCAGACTGAAAGGGGCCAGCTGTCACTGGGCCAGAATCACTGAGCAAGTGTGTTGGGGGAGAAAGGGAGATTGTAAAGAGGGGTCTGTGAGTGAGGTACAAACTGAGGTTCTAGCCTTAGTGCTCTGTATTTCCCAAGTCTCATCATGAGTGATCCCTGCATACAATCCCCAAACATACCTGAGTGTAGGTTCTTCTCTCAGAAAGAAAAAGAAACAGAGATAGAGAAAAAATGAAGGGACTAGAAATAAATCTTGCATCTGAGGACCTGAGTTCCATCTTGTGCAACTCATATTCTCCTCATTGCCACTGGGGTAGCCTGAACACCCCTGGCACCAACAGAATTAAGCAGGACCTCACCCTGGCTAGTGTGACCATTGAGCTCTACCTGGATAAAAAGTGAGCAAGGAATCATGCCTCCCACCAAGTACCCTATTATTTAAAAACCAGCAGTGTGTGAACTTTCATTTCTGCTTCTTCAGAACCCACATTGCAGGGGCAGCCCCAGCTTCAAACAACCCATGCTAGTTTCCTGCTGCCTCCTCCAATGATACTCAAGAGCTTAGTCAGGGTGGAAAATTTACATTGGTGTGGTGGGGTGGCAAGAGGAGGTAGAGGAGTGCAGGATGCCCCATGACTCCTCCAATCAGGAGCCCCTTTCATGCCTGGATCCACCTCCTTGACCCGCAGCTTCTGAAAAACCCCTGGTCGCTTCCCTTTCTCTCCAAGGTTAAACGGTATAAAAATTGGCGAGTCTGACGAGTGAGTCTAAAGCTGAGGATCAGATTGGGTTACTCCATATCCCTATGCCAACATTGAGATGACCCTGCTGCTGCTTTTGGCCATGCTGTGTGTTGGTAAGTGGCTGCGGTGGGTGTGGGCACTCTCCGGGTCTAGCTGGGCTGAACCGCCATTTCTTCTTAGGGTCATGGACTCTGGATGAAAAATATCAACTTCAAGTGCAGTCAGTAGTGAGGGCACAGAAGGGGCTCTGCGTGTTTGTGTCCTGCACTTTCCCCAAAGGAAGCTGGTTCAACAGCAACACCTATGGCTACTGGTACCAGCAATATGACAAATCAAAGGAGGAATGCGTAGCCACCAACCACCATACTGAAAAGGTGTCACCAAGAACCAAAGGGCGCTTCCAGCTCGTAGGAAACACCAAGAATGGAGATTGCTCCCTGCTCATCACAGATGTCCAGAAAAGAGACCAGGGCACGTACTACTTTCAGGTGGATAGAGTTTACTCTGTGAGTTACAGTTTCCTTGAGTCAAAGGTCTCCCTGGAAGTGACAGGTATGTGGGGATCCCAGCAGACCCCAAGTACCATACTAGGTGTCTTCCAATCTGTTACCTGTGTCTAGAACATGCCTTCTTCTCTGCTCAGAACGCACTCAGCCAGATGTCTATATCCTGGAGCCCCTGTGGCCGAACCATATGGGAACCGTCATCTGTGTGTTCAACGCCACCCTTGATGGATGTCCAGCCCCCTCTTTCTCCTGGGCTGGACCTGTTCTCTCCACCAGTCAGTCCCAAGTCAGTACCCACCAATCCTCAGTGCTCAAGATCGCACCCCGGCCCCAGGACCAGGGCACCAACCTCACCTGCAGCGTGAGGTTTTCCCCACGGGGAGTGATTGTCCAGAAAACTGTGAAGCTGGATGTGGCTTGTAAGCAGGAGCTCTGGGCTTGGGGACATTTTGCCACTGGTGGGTGCTGGGGGCAATGAGGATTCTGGGATGTCTTCTGTCCTTCACTCTGCCTTGTACGGACAGAGTCGGGAATTGCCCTGTCACCTGGTACGCTTACTATCTGTGGAGATCCAATGTTCACCTCCTAAGCTGACCTTCTTGCTTCTAGATGCCCCCAAAAACCTCATTATCCATGTTTCTCAGGACAAAGGGGCAGGTAAGAGCAGTAAGTGATTATTGAAGGTAGTAGGACAGTGGGAGGGAGTCAGTCCCCTAGGCAGCACCCTCTATCTCTGTCTCCACAGCTCCACAGTCCTACAATGGGACCGCCCCCTCGTTCCACCTGCAAGCCCAGAAAGGTAGATTCTTGCAGCTGCTCTGTGAAGCCTCCAGTCACCCTTCTGCCTCTCTGAGTTGGGTCCGGGGGGACCGAGTCCTTGCTTGCTCCTGGCCCAAGGACCCCAAGGCCCTGGCACTAGAGCTTCCCTTGGTGCAGGCAGGAGACGCAGGGAGCTATACCTGCCGCGCTGAAAATGCCCTGGGCTGGGAGATGCGCGTGGTCCATCTGGAGGTAC
>PVKC010032751.1:0-14099 GCA_004027635.1 Crocidura indochinensis | reverse complement strand
TATTTTTTCACAATTTAAAAGATTTTATGTTGCTATGCTTTACCAAGTTCTTCATGATTCAGTTATTTCAGCCATTAAATGCTCAAATACCAATCCCACCCCAGTGTGACCTTCCCTCCACTATTGTCCCCCGTTTCCCTCCCACATCCCTAATCTGCCCCTTTACAGATACAATTAAATTTACTTCATGTTGCTTGTTTAAAAAAATGTTTTAAACTATGTAAATACATAATTTCAAATGTAATACATTATATCAAATAGTGATTTTATTTTATTATGTAAAGATGTTAATGGAAACATTATTGTTGGGAAATTGTATAAGTAACAAATAAAAGTTATTAAATAAAAAAAAGACACAACAACAAAAAATATTTTAGTGTTTTATAGATTGTTGTATATTAGCTTTATATCAATTATATTGCGTAAAATATTTTCTCTCATTTGGTACAGTTTTTATTTATTTCAGTTCATTATTTGTTTTTGAACCTCATCTGTTGTTATTCAGGACTTCTGTGTTCAGAAATAACTCTTGATGGAAATAAGTGAACCATATGGAATAAAGGAGATTGCACCCATGTTTATGCTTCACACAAGACAAGCACCCTATCTTCTCTACAATACTCTATCCACTTTTCAAATGTATTTTTCTTTTTTTTTTCTTTCTTTTTTTTTTTAATTTTTTTGTTTTTGTTTTTGGTTCACACCCAGCAGCACTCAGGGGTTACTCCTGGCTCTATGCTCAGAAATCGCTCCAGGAAGGCTCAGGGGACCATATGGGATATGTGTAAGAGCTGCCGGGATTCGAACCACTGACCTTCTGCATATGAGGCAAACACCTTATTTCCACGCTATCTCTCTGGATCAAATGTATTTTTCTATATAAAATTTTATTTGAGGGGCTGGAGAGACAGTAAGGCTTTATTTGCACTTAGCTTTATCAGTTTTATTCCTGACATCCATGTAGTACCCTGAGAACACTAACAGAAATTCCTGAGCATACAGTAAGAAATTAATTTTAAGCACAGGTCAGAAAGCAACAAAAACATTTTCTATTTGATGTAGTCATATTTATTATTTTTGGTTCCATTATCTTTGCCAGTAGACTCAATTCACTAAAGATACTCTTCTGGAGCATACCCTGGACAATTCTACCTATGTTTATCTTTATTGTAATTTATGCATTTATCTAATAGCAGGAAATTTAATCAGCTTTTAAATTGATTTTAAGATTGTGTCTAATATGGTTTAAATTTTTTGTATGTGGCTATACAATTTTACCAGCATCATTGTTGAAAAGAATTTTTATGTTCAGCATCATGCATTCAGTTTCTCTGTTATTTATTAATTGTCTATAACTAAAAGATTTATCTTTGGGTTCACTAGTCTATTTCATTGATTGGAGAATATACCCTAAATGCTCCACTAAAACACTATCATTAATCACGAAACACATCAAAACAATAGTGTCATTGATCTGAGGCTCTATCTTTGATATTTCTAATATGTTATTCTATATGTTTTAAGTTTATATATATATATATATTTTGGATCAAATCTAGTGGTTCTCAGTGTTTACTATTTTATCTGTACTCAGAAACCACTCTTAGTAATGCTCAGCTAATCACAGGCAAGACTGGTCAAACAAGGCTTCCTATGCTTTACTTCCTATACTATCTTTCCAGTAGATAGTCATGCATAACTTAGAGATAGAAAATTCAATATTATCTTTTTTATTTTTTATCTTATTCTGTTTCATTTAGCTTATTCATAGAGCTTTATGGTCTGTATTTTTTTCTGTGATACTTAGGTTTTCTATTATTATTTAGACTTTGTTGGCTTCTTAGACATTGTTAAGTATTTCTTTACCTTTAATAGATTAGAAGAGTAAAGTATATGGGTAGTAAATCTTTAAAAGTTTGGTAGAACTCATGAATAAATATATTTAAATATAACTCGTTCTTTAGAAAATTTTAAGGTACTTTTCTTACTCACATTTGGTTTGTTTAGTTTTTCTATTTCCTCATGATTAAATCTGAGACATTATTAATTCTAAGAGCTCATCCTTTCTTTTATGTTCTATAATTTAATGGCTTAGAGTTGTTCATGGGAAACTATAAGGTAATTTTGTACTTCTTATGTATCTTGTATAAATATTCTCTGATCTGATTTTATTGAGCTTTGTCTTTTTTTCATGAAAATGAACTTTAAATCTTGTTTATTCTTTTAAAAACTCATATCCTGTACTCAATAAATTTTTATGTTGTTTTATTATTTAGTATGTAATTGGTTTTTGCTTTTAATTTAAGTTGTTCTGTTAGTGTAGATTTTGTGGATACAGGACTAAAACACCACACCCTTTATTAGAGTGCTCATATCCTTCCCCAACAATTCCGTAATTTATGATAATTAATCTTTCTTAAGTCCGTCAAGGAGTTCTATTTTTTTTGAATTGCTATGTAATACAATTATGTGTAAATGATTAGTTGCCAAATGTTGGCATTTCTGGGGACCAGAGTAATAGTATAGTGGGTAAGATACTTGCTTTCTTTGTATCTGTACCATAATAGGGTTAATCCCCTAGTGTAGAACCAAGAGTAAGCCCAGAGAACGATCAAGTTTGACTCCAAACAAAACCAAAATTAAATACTAAAGCTTTTTTAACAGTTATGTTTTGTTGTTGAAAACTTTAGCACCTGCTCTTAAGCCAAAAGCAGGCCCTCACTACCTAACAGCACAAATGAATGACTAAAGAAACTGCAGTACATGTACACAATGGAACATTATGCAGCCGTCAGAAGAGATAGTCATGAAATTTTTCTATACATGGATGTACATGGAATCTATTAGGCTGAGTGAAATAAGACAAAGGAAGATATAGATAGAAGCAGAAAAGTCTCACTCATTTATGGTATTTTGCTGTAAGAAGCTTCTATCTTACAGCACCAGTGCAATTTTAGTGAATCCACATCAGGGAGAGTGGGTTGTCTGAACCTGCATACGGATAAATATGAAATATGAAATAAATGAAACCACACAGAGTATGTGGGGTCAACACGTTTCTGGCAGGAGTGCAACAAGTTTATTTTTTTTGAGCAAGGGAATTTATAGGGGTAAAATTAGCCAGAGGTAAAGAATAATTATAATCACAAAGCATAGTACAACAGTAACAATACCTAAGCTATGGGTGTGACTGTAAAAATTCTAAGTTACAAGAGAGAAGGTTACACTCAAGGCGACTCCTTGCAAGCATATTCAAATGCAAAATCAGGATTAGGAGGGAGTAGAAAATATCTAGAAATTTGATCTTTACTGAACTGGACTCTATTGTTTTAGAGGTTGAGTAAAGGGATGAGCCAAATCCCCCAAAATGAGTTTCCCTATTTCTAAAGGAGGGCCAATAGCCAAGATCTGCATTCTGGTTATGCCCTTGATTACCAGAAACTGCAGCTGAAAGGACATATTTAAAGAAGAGAGAAAAATTGTCTTTGCTTTTAGGGCTGGCTATATCCAGAAAAAGGGATTCTCAAATAAACTTTGGTGCTGGAATTTCTGAGCCAAATTATTTGATAGAGGCCATTATTTTGCCTGATATATACAAAGGAGAAATAGTCAAATACTGGCTGATAATGTAATGCCAGGCATCTCTTTGGAAATTCCTCAACCATCCACACAGGGGAAAAAAGGCATCCAAGCAGGCCTTTTGAGGAACCCCATGGGGCTTAATTTATTTCTACCCACCAGCAAAATCTGAGGATAATTCTGGTGGTCTGAGCCCCCCTAAAGCTTAGGTATGCCCTAGCAGTTTTTAAGAAAAATATGACATTTTTGCAGTAATTCTCAGAGACAAAAAAGTTGAGGACTGGAAGGTCCAGCTGAAGATATGAAGATATGAACCACAAAGAATGGTGAGTGCATTTAGAGAAATAACTACACTGACAACTATCGTAACAATGTGAATTAGTGAGGGAAGTAGAAAGTCTGTCTCAAGTACAGGCTGGGGTGGGGGTGAGGAGGAGGGAGATTTGGGACATTGGTGATGGGAATGTTGCACTGGTGAAGGTGGATATTCTTTACATGACTGAAACCAACTACAATCATATTTGTAATCAAGGTGCTTAAATAAAGATATTTTTAAAAATTTGGAGCTCAAATTCCAAAATAGGTACATTGAGAAAGCCACTTAGCATTTGAAAAATGAAATATTAATAGTAAGTACAAATATACATATTTCTATTAAAACTTGTTTTGTAACTATATTTTAACTTAATGCAACACTATGCATATTCATATGTACACTATGTCATAGCATATACATCACATAATAAAGTAGGAAAACATTCTTAGATTGTGAACATATATGAATTTAGCTATGCTATGAAAACTAAAACTTAAATGATTTATTATAATAAATAAAGAAAAATTTTCTTTTCTTTAATTATTTGTGTATAGAAAAGAACACTTTCCTTTCTTTAATTACTTGTGTATAGAAAAGTCATAGATTTTAACATATTAGTTTTGTACCCTGCCTCTTGACTATACAAGTCTATTCTTTCTAGAAACTTTTTGGTGGAGTCTAGAATTTTCAAGATAAAGTATGTCTACTTCAAATAATGAGTGCTTCACTTCTTTTTCTGTGTCAATGCACTTGATATCTTTTTTGTGCCTAATTGCGATGGCAAGTACTTTAGTACAATATTGAATAGAATTGAAAAGAAAGGACAATCTTGCCATGCACCAGCAATTAGTGGAAAAGCTTTAAGTTTATCTTAATTGAGTATAATACTTGCATGGATATGCATGTGGTTTGTTACAAATGGCTTTGACAAAACTGAGAAAGTTTTTTTTTTTTTTTTTTTTTTTGGTTTTTGGGTCACACCCGGTGACACTCAGGGGTTACTCCTGGCTATTCGCTCAGAAGTCGCTCTTGGCAGGCACGGGGGACCATATTGGGAACCGGGGGATTGAACCGCGGTCCGTCCTAGGTTAGCGCAGGCACCTTATCTCCAGCGCCACCGCCCGGTGCCCCCTGAGAAAGTTTTTTAATTCACATTTTGTTGAGAATTTTTTTTTCATGAATGGGTGCTGAATCTTGTCAAATTCTTTCTCAGTATCTATTAATATGAACATAAGCCTTTGTTTTTTTTTTCCTTTTTCGATATGGTGTATTATACTGATTGACATGCATACATTAAACCATTCTTGCTGACCTGGAGTGAATTGTACTTGGTCATGGTGTATAAGATTCTTGATAAGTTGCTGGATTCTATTTGGACATATTTTGTTGAGAATCTTTACATCCTTGTTCATCAAGGATATGGGTCTGTAATTCTCTTTTTTTCTGTTGTACTTGTTATTTTAGTATCATGATGATGTTAGTTTCATAGAAAATATTTGGAAATGTTTCCACTTCTTCAATATCCTGGAAGATACTGAAAATGGTTGGTAATATATCATTTTTAAAGATTTAAAAGAATTCATTATTGAATTCACCTTGACCTGGGCTTTGATTACCTTTTCAATTTATTTAACTGCAATAGGTTTGTTAAGCTATTCCAGATCATCTTGTTTAAACTTTGGAAGGTTGTAGGAGGCAAATACTTTACCCATTTCTTCCAAGTTCTCTTGATTTGTGGCACAAAGATTCTCAAAGTAATATGTGATTACCCTTTGAATTTCTGTAGTATCTATAGTGCCATCCTTATTTTCATTTCTAATTGTGAATATTAGTTTTCTTTCTCCACTATAGTTTATAATGGTTTATAGATGTTATATACATTTTCAAAGGAGCACCTTTTGCTTTCTTTGATATTTTGGGTTGTATTTTTGCTGTATAGTTAATTTCTGCTCTGAGATTTTTTGCCATAATTGATTATTTTTTTCTTTCTTGGTTATAATAATATATTTATTTAAGCGCCATGATTAAAAACAGGTTTTAGTTGTAGTTGGATTTCAATTATAAAATTATACCCCAGTGGAGCCATCCCACCACCAATGTCCCTCATCTTCCTACTCCCCCAAACCCTTACTGTTTTCAAGAGAAGAATTATAACTCTCTCACTCACTACCATCTTTATAATAGTTGTTAATCCTGTGCTCACCAGTGTTTGTAATAAGGTTCATATCATAAGCTGGTCCTTCAAGTCCTCATCTCTATTGTATCTGGATATAATTATCATACTGTCTTATTTTTTCTTAAATCTGAAAGATGAGTGGGACTATTTGATATCTTTCTCATTCTGACTTATTTTACTTAGCATAATAGTCTCCATGTCCATCCATTTTCTCATAGGAAAATTTTGTATTTCCATTTATCCTGATGATTGGATAGTATTCTATTACGTATATGTACCACAGTTTTCTTGTCTACACATCTATTATTGGTCTTCTGGATTGTTTGCAGATATTGGCTACTGTAAACAGCAATGCAATGAATAGAGGTGTGCACGGGGCACTTCTGTATTGTATTTTTAAGTTCCTAAAAATAGGAGTGGTGCTGCAGAATTATATGGGAGATCAATTTCTAGGTTTTTGTAGAACACCCATATTGTTTTCTAGAAAAGCTGGTCTAGATGGCATTCCCACCCACAGTGTATAAGAGTTTCTTTATCCCCACATCCTCACCAGTACTGACTATTTTTGTTTGTTGTGATATGTGCCAGACTATGTGGCATGAGATGGTACCTCATTATTATTTCGATTTGGATCTCTCTGATGATTAGTGTTGTGGAGCATTTTGGCCATCTCTATTTCTTCTTTGAGTAAGTGTCTGTTCATTTCTTCTCCCATTTTTTAAATAAACTTAGACTTTTTTCATGTTAATTCTGTCAGTACTTTGTTACATATTAGATATTAGCCCCATGTCTGATGGGTATTTGGTCAATAGTTTCTCCTAGGTTGTGGATGGCCTTTGTGTACTAGTCACTATTTCCTTTGAGATGCAGAAGTTTCTCAATTTAGTCCCATTTGTTTACATTTGTTTATCTCTGCTTTCACTTGTTTGGACAGTGCTGTTTGTTTCCTTGAAGAGGTCTTTAGTCTCAATGTCATGAAGTGTTTTACGTATGTTTTCTTCTATATTCTTTATAGTTCAAAGTCTTATATCAAGATCTTTAATTCTTTGGATTTGACCTTCATGCATGTTGTTAGAGGGAGGTCTAGTTTGCCCCTCATCCACATTTTTAAAGAATATCATGGGTATCTGCCGGGGACCCTTGTAACAAGCAGAAAACTTAACTAAAAGCAGGGAGACCTGAGAAATAAATGCAATTATTTAAGGCTTGTACAGAGACAATGAAGGCATAGAATTTTAACCCTGGAAAACTGAGTCTATCTGAAGTTTCCACTATCTGTACATTCCAGCCCTGCCCAAGATGAGTTCCATTATTAGAACACCCCTGCCCAATGGAGATGGTCCCATTATCTGTACATTCCCACCCACTCGCTGATGGGTCCTATTTTCTAGTATTCTAGCCTGTTCAATGTATCTATCCCTTATAGCCATATGTACGTGCAGAACTGTGCCCGCAAAAAATATATAAGCTGGGCCTTATGCTTCGATAGACAGATTTGGATCTGGAATCCTTTTCCCTCTCTTGTTTTTTTTTCCGTGTCTGTTATTTTGTCTAATATGTGCGAGCTTCTTCTGAGAAAGAATAGCCTTTATCTTGACTGGTGTTCCCTGCAGGTCAGGGCACCCACAGTTATCCTTAGAATTTAATTAAAAATTTACAGTGATTTGGGAATTATTGCCATTTTAATAATGTCAATCCTCACAACCTATTAATTGGGTATATGTCTCCATTTCTTTGTGACTTCTTTCATTTCTTGAAGAAGTGTCTTGTAGTTTTCTTTGTATAGGACCTTCACATCTGTAGTTAAGTTTATTCAAAGGTATTTGAATTTCTGTGGCTCTATAGTGAATGAGACTTTGGGAGTGCTTTGGGACACACCTGGTAGCACTCAGTGTTTACTCCTGGCTCTGCACTCAGAAATTGCCTCTGGCAGGTTGGGGGAATGTATGGGATGTCAGAGATTGAACCCTAGTCTGTTCCAGGTCTTCTTCACACCCTACCGCTGTTCTATCACTCTGGCCCCATGTGATTGTTTTCTCATGTCCACTTCTTTACCATCATTATTTGTGCATAAGAAGGCCATTGGTTTTTGCATGCTAATTTTGTGCCTGTCACTTTGCTATATAAATCTATTGTTTCTAGAAGCTTTTTGATAGTCTTTAGGGTTTTCTTAATGTAGTATCATGCCATCTTCAAACAGTGAGAGCTTAACTTCTTTCTGATATTTCTACATGTGTTTGGTATTTTCTTCTTGCCTAATTGCTATCCCAAGTACTTTCAGTAAAATATAAGTAGGAGGGGTAGGAGGTGAGCCTTGTCTTGTCATAGATATAATTTTATTTTTTTTAACTTTTTAAAAATATTTATTTAAACAGCCTGATTACAAACATGATTGTATTTGGGTTTTAGTTACAAAAAGAACACTCCCCTTCACCAGTGCAACATTTCCACTACCAATGCACCCCATATACCTTCACCAACACTCTCTGCCTGTATTCAAGACAGACATTCTACTTCTCTCACTTCACTAACATTGTCATGGTAGTTATTAGTGTTCTAACTGCATTCACCCCTCCTTGAGATGAGCTTCATATCGTTAGCTGGTCCTTCTGGCCCTCATCTCTGGGCATTATTACAATAATGTCTTTTATTTTTCTTAAAACCCATAAATAAGCCAAACTATTCTGTGTATCTCTTCCTCTGACTTATTTCACTGAGCACCATAGTTTTCATGTTTATCCATGTATTGAAAAATTTCATGACTTCATCTCTCCTGATGGCTGCATAATATTCCATTGTGTTTATGTACGAAAGTTTCTCTAGCCATTCATCTATTGAAAGGTATCTTGGTTGTTTCCAGAGTCTGGCTATTGTAAATAGTGCTACGATGAATAAAGGTGTGAGGAAGGGATTTTTGTATTTCATTTTTCTGTTCCAAGGGGATATCCCTAGGAGTGGTATATCTGAATCATATGGAAGCTTAATTACCAGGTTTTTTTTTTTTTTGAGGAATCTTCATATTGTTTTCCATAAGGGCTGGACTAGATGACATTTCCACCAGCAGTGAATGAGAGTTCGTTTCTCCCCACATCCCCGCCAGCACTTATTGTTCTTGATATTTGTGACCTGTGCCAGTCTGTGGCGTGAGATGGTACCTCATTGTTGTTTCAATTTGCATCTCCCTGATGATTAGTGATGTAGTGCATTTCTCATGTGCCTTTTGACCATTTGTATTTTTTTCTTTGAGAAATTGTTCTTGTCCTAGGTCTTAGAGGAAAGGATTTTAGTTCATCTCCACTGAGTATAATATATGCCATGTGCCTTAACTATATTGAGAAAAGTTTCCTATCCTGATGAAAGTTTTTATCTTGAATGGGTGTTTTGCATTATAAATGCTTCCTTGGCATCTATTATATGATCATATGTTTTTTTCTTTTATTATTAATAATAGAATTTTTATTTTAAATATATTGGGTTACATATCGTTGGCCATCATATTTTAGGTACAAATTAACATAAAATCAGGGGAACTCCCATCACCAAAAAGTCCTCCGTCCGCCTCGGTTCCCACCCTACTTTCTATATCTTCTCCCCTCCCCCACCCCGGGGTTACTAAAGCAAATGGTCCCCTCTGCGTCTAGCTTGCTACTTGGTGGTCTTACACCTGTTTGGTCTTGGTTACCCCCTTTTACCCCCCTGATTGGGAAGTGGGACTAGTCAGTACAAGTTATGTGGATTTGTTTGAGAAAGAAAAAAAAAGATAGAAGATAAAGAAAAAAACTGATAAATAAAAATAAGTAAATAAAAGAGAAAGGGATCCTATACTCCGGGAATGGGTGGAGTCCTTCCAGAGGCTTTCATTATTGGTTTGAGAGACAGAGGGGAAAATGAAGGTGGTATAGAATAACTGTACCTAAAGAATCGTCAAATGAAATATCCAGTGAGCATTCCAAAAAAAAAAAAGCCATATATAGGCCATGGTATTGAGATAGAAATGTGGCAGTAAACATAAGAGATGAAAAGAAGAGAATAAATAGATATACGTATACATGGAGACACCCACTTCAATAGTCAATCCACAATAATAAGATCAATAAAAGATAGATATGTAAATGATGATAATAAGAAGAAAAAATATTGTTTTGTTCTTGTTATTATGTTTTTTTCCCTCCTGCAGATGCACAGTAAATATTGGGTTCATTTGAAAGGAATTTCCTTTGGCTAAGAGATACAGGGTTTCTCCACCCTTGCCATATATTGTCACGGGATTGACTACAGACTCCTTTCAGGTTCATTTGCTCTCCCCTTGGTGGTTTTTTATGGGAAATTTCTGCTGTATCCTGGTTGATAAAATCAGACCTCTGTATCTGGAGGTCTTGGCATCTACACGAGCCAGGGGGTTGAACTTCTGCTTATGTTTTTCTGTGTGGTTCTAGTAGTTCTGGGTCATATGGTTTTTATTTTTCTTTTGTTAATATGGTGTATTAACTTATGCATATTGCATCGTCTTTGCATCTCTAGAATGAAAGCTACTTAGTCATGGTGTGTAAAATCACACCACACTGTATATCTACAACTCCATGTAAACAGTTGTAAAATCAAGTTTGTGTATGAAATAATTCAAAACAGGTTGGTGGTTTGGGTTGGAGTGCATTGCCTTCAGATTTCAACCCTCCTTTGTCACCTGTGGCATTGTACTGGAGTGCTGCTGTAAGTGGGTATGATGACTGCGATTGCTGAGGTTTGGCCCAACCCTCAAGTCTCCTCCCTCACTTTATCTGTAGGTCTCCTCCCCCTTGCCAAACTGCAGCAAGTTTTCCCCTCTCTTTTCACTTGTCCAAAGGTTTGGCAGATGCCATTGCATGTGTCAATTCCCCCTTCCACCTGTCATATGGCATGGTTCACCTCCTTACCACCAGTACCCACCCTAGTAAAGACAGAGCAGCTGCCAGAGCACTGCCAGTTGAGCCTGGTCAATTTCCCCCTTCCCCTCTACCTGTCAGACAGTGTGGTTCACCTTCCAGCCACATATCCCAGGCCTGGTAATGGTGGATCAGTTGTCAGAGCACTGCCAGTTGGGCCTGGTCAATTTCCCCCTTCCCCTCTACCTGTCAGACAGTGTGGTTCACCTTCCAGCCACCTGTCCCAGGCCTGGTAATGGTGGATCAGCTGCCAGAGCGCTGCAGATCAGGCCTGGTCAATTTTCTTCTCCCCATCTACTTGTCAGACAATGATCACCCCCGAGCACGCCTGTCCCAGCCCTAGTAATGGCGGAACATCTACCAGAGTCCTGCGAGTCGGGCCTGGTCTATTTCCCTCTCCCATTCTACCTGTCAGACGTGGTTCACCTCCGAGCCGCCCGTCTCTGCCCTGGTAATGGCGGAGCAACTGCCAGAGCCCTCTCTTTTTGATTCCTATATGTTGTTCATTCAGTTTGTTCCATGTTTTCTTTGTCTTCTATGAGAATCCTCCATATTTTTCCTCTAAAGTCCTTACCTGAGAGTATAAATAGGTGATTGACACTTGTAAGGTCATCTGAGCTCTCATCTTTATTCTCTATGCATTGTGGAGGCCTCGATGGTCATTCTTGTACTGTGGCATTTTCTACTTGTGCTGGAGCTCGTTACCTAATGTATTTTGTCTGTTGCAGAGCCTATAAGAGATCCTCTCTCTGCTCTACAATTTTTTTTATTTCTTTCTGTCTGCCTATTTCAGCTCATTTTGCTGCTTTTTCTCCAAATTTTAAATCTGTGCCATTAAGTTATTTATGTAGGCCATTTCTTCTTTTCTAATTAATGCTTGTAAAACTTTGAATTTTCTGCCTTAAGCCACTTTTACTGGTCCCACGGATTCTAATACTTCGTGTCTTCCTTCTCATTTGTTTCCAATAATTTTTTGATGTCCTCTTATTTTGTCTCTGACTCACTTGTTGTTTTAGTGTGCTGTTTAATCTCCAGGTTTTAAAGTTGTCTCCATGTCTGCTTGTAATATGTACACACACACACATATATATGTATATAGATACATACATATATATAATCTACATAGAAGATATATATTCTTGTTTGTTTGTTTTGGGGCCACATCCATTGATGCTTAGGGGTTACTCCTGACTATGAGCTCAGAAATAGCTCCTAGCTTGTGTGACCATATGGGACACCAGGGATCGAACACAGGTTCACCTGGATTAGCTGCATGCAAGGCAAACTCCCTATCACTGTACTTTTCCTCCAGCCCCAAGAAATATTTCTTCTATTTCTTTCTTTATAGTCACTATATCTTTTTAAATTTTAGCATGGTTGAAAAATCAAGTATTTTGGAAATAAAGAGTTGAAAGAGCTATATAAGGACAGCTACAAATTTCTGCTTCAAAAATTTAAAGAGAGCATGAGGAAGTAGAAATGTATACATGCTTGTGGTTTGGGAAGATTAATATCATTAAAATGTCAATCCTTATAAATAATTGTACATATTTAAAATGATTTCTATAAAAATTATATAACATGTTTCAAAGAAGTAGATCAGATTCTCCTGAAATTCATACAGGTAAATAATTATTCATGAAAACTAAAGCAAACCTTGGAAAAAATATGGGAGAATTTACATTCATCAACTTTAAACTGTACTATAATGCCATAGTCATTAAAACAGCATGGTATTGGAATTAAGAAGCCTATTAGATCATTAGAATAGGCTTGAATATCCAGAAATAAACCTACTGGTTTACAAACAATTAATTTTTAATAATGGAGCAAAAAATACAAAATGGAGTAAGGAAAGCCTTTTCAGCAATGGGTACTAGGAATAGTTGTAAATTACATGCATAAGATGAACATGGATCTCTCCTTTTCACTGTGCAAAATGATCAAATCAAATTGGATTAAAGACTTTGATATTAGACTTGAACTCATAAGGTACATAGAGTAAAGCATATACAGAACAATCAAATGCAGTGAAGTTAAAGGCATCTTGCAGGAGGAAACACCACTGCCCCAGCAATGGGAAGCAAGTAGAATTACATTAAATTGAAAAAACTTCTGCAATTCAAAGAAACTAGTGACTAGGATACAAAGGTATACAAAGGGATAATCTATTCACCCAAAGTCTTTATATTTGGCTTATTATCTAAGATATACAAGAAAAAACTAAACTCATCAAAAATAGGGAGAAGAAATTAACAGACATTTCCTCAAAGAATAAATTCAGATTACCAAAAGGCAATGCTCATAACGTTAATCATAAAGGATATGCAAATCAAAACAGCAATGAGATACCATCTTTTACCACAGAGACTGGAACACATCACATAAAAAAAGAAAAACCGGTGAAAGCATCAATGCAGGACAATGGGACTCATTAATTGCTGATGGGAATACAGATTGGTTCAGCCATGTTGGAAAACCATATGGATATTCCTCAAAAAGTTAGAAATTGAACTTTCATATGATCCAGCATAACACTCCTAGGAACACCCAGGAACTCCTAGGAACTCCCAGGAAAATCCCCACTTCCTCTTGGGATCACAGTATTAAACAAAATTTGTGGTGTAAGGCTGCAAATGTGGCCACACTGTCCAGGAATCCAAAGCAGCATTGCTGATACAGAAGCTTATATAAATGTGCTTTCAGCTGCCATTCCTTTCAGAAGTATGATAAGGCAGGGAGGAAAGTGGCACTTCATATAATTTCTGGTCATAAAAGCTCCAATACCAGAATTTCTGGAGTATGATTAGTGTCTTTTTTGATAAATGTCTTTTCGGAAAGTTGTAGAGGAGTAGTGAAAAATGGACAAAGGTAAGGCAATTATGGCTGATGGGTGCGACAGGCATGGATTTGGCAGGGCAAGGATATGTCTGATCCTATACTCCCATGATTAACATCTTTCAGCTGTATGGTCAGTTTACCGATTATTATTCATCACTTGGTTTAGATATCTTTTTTTTTATTTTTAAACATGTTGGGTTACATATCGTTGGCAATCATATTTTAGGTACAAATTAACATAAAATCAGGGGAACTCCCATCACCA
>PVKC010032750.1:0-14157 GCA_004027635.1 Crocidura indochinensis | reverse complement strand
TCCCAGATCCCAGATGTAGAACTGAAACCACTCACTGTAACAACACCAGGAACTAAGCTCTTTTAGGAGATATACTTGTGCTAGGGTTGATAAGACAACGTGGACAGCGAGGAAATGTCAACTTGACCTAAGACCGGAGGTCCTATCACA
Source organism: Crocidura indochinensis (assembly GCA_004027635.1). NCBI lineage: Eukaryota > Metazoa > Chordata > Mammalia > Eulipotyphla > Soricidae > Crocidura > Crocidura indochinensis. The sequence goes on along the minus strand of PVKC010032750.1, from coordinate 14,007 downwards.
TCACCTAACACTCAGTGGAAACCAGAAGATGTATTGTTCTTTGAAATTTATAGAATAAGAGCACTAACTTCAGAAAACTGACTTTGATGCCAGTGACTGGTAGAACTTACCTGGAAACCATTAAGGAAAACCCTACCCTAAGCAATAGTCCAGCTCTCTTACAAAAATCAAGATTTCCTAACACAGAGGTCCAATTCTGACAACAGAGACTGAGCATAATGTTTGGAATCATGCCTTCCTAGACTATGGCTCAGGTAACTAGCAAAAACATGGAGCACAGGACACAGAAAACTGAACACATCAACAATGTTGGAACAACCTCTAGAACCTTAAAGACTCCACCCTAGGCCTGGTCCTAGAACATGTGCAAATGCCGAGATTGCTTTCTACAGTGACCTGATTTTTTCATCCACAACTGAGAGGAAAGTTTCCTGACATCTCCACAACAACAAAAACAAACAAGCAAAACCCCTGGGATATGGCAATGAGAAGGTATGGAGCCAGTGGTTGTTCCCATGACAATATGCTCCAGGAATGAAGAAACCCCGAACCAGTAGGTCATGGAAATTTCCTTACATCCCCAATATTTACTGTGCCTATACAAAAAAAAAAAAAAAGTGGGTAGCACCAAACCCTGCCACACCATTATACCTTTTTTTCTGGTTTTGTTTTGTTTTATCCACTTACTTTTATCTGTTTTTGATATTATTTTCCTTCTCTTTTTTCTTCCACCTTTTAATTTCACTCTTGTGGATATTATTTGGTGATTTTTTAATTTCTTTTGCTTTTAGTAGTTGATGCCAAATTTTCCCTTCTCCTTTTCTTAACCCTTTTATCACAAACAGAATAGCACAACTTGAAGTATTCAGACTCATAAATTGAGGGGAGAAAAGGATGTTATCAGGGCCAGACATATGACCATGCAGTGTAAATAAAAAATGATCAGACTGGAACACAAAACAGAATAGATACCTGACCCACAACAAGCTACTAAGTGGAGACCAGTTACACTAGTATCTGTGGGGGGAGAGGGGGAGAGCAAATGAGGGAGGGAGATATGGGAGACATACTGGGAACAGGAGTGGAGGGAGGACAACATTGGTGGTGGGAATACCCTTCACTCATTATCACTATGTACCGTAAATAATTCTGTGTAATGAACTTTAGTCACAATAAAAATTAAAAAAAAAAAACAAAAAAACAACAGTTCACTATCTGAGAGATGATTTGGAAATAAAATCATTGAAATTTGAAATCAACAAAGTATTGTTTTTACTGTTAAAATTTATGTGGAGGAGGGTGCCTCACTCAATGGTGCTCAGAGCTTACTCTGCTTTGTGCTTAGGGATCATACCTGGATGACTTGGAGTGTATAGAAGGCATTAAGAATCAAACACAGGGGGCCCGGGAGATAGCATGGAGGTAAGGTGTTTGCCTTTCATGCAAAAGGTCATCGGTTCGAATCCCGGTGCCCCATATGGTCCCCCGTGCCAGCCAGGAGCAATTTCTGAGCATGGAGCCAGGAGTAACCCCTGAAGCACTACCAGGTGTGACCCAAAAACCAAAAAAAAAAAAAAAAAAAAAAAAAAAAAAAAAAAAAAAAAAAAAAAAAAAAAAAAAGAATCAAGCACAGATAGGTCAGGAGCAAGGTTTGAACTGTGCTCTGTCTCCAACTCATAATAATTAAAATACACACATTTTATGTTTCTTTTTAAGAAAAGATTGACACTTTCAGATAAATAAACATCAGAATGCCAAAATCATACTTTTATGTAAAATAGTTTTCATGCATCAGTGGAATTTTCCATTCTCATAAGTATTCCATCAAATGTAGCCAGTTCTATCTTTGGTATATTTTACTATATTTTTGTCAAAGAATAGTTTTACTTAACTTTTAGAGAGCTGGTTCTGGGGGCCCGGGAGATAGCATGGAGGTAAGGCGTTTGCCTTTCATGCAAAAGGTCATCGGTTCGAATCCCGGTGCCCCATATGGTCCCCCGTGCCTGCCAGGAGCAATTTCTGAGCATGGAGCCAGGAATAACCCCTGAGCACTGCTGAGTGTGACCCAAAAACCAAAAAAAAAAAAAAAAAAAAGAAAGCTAATTTTAATATATTTTTACCAGCTTAACATAGTATGTCCATTCACAACCTAAGAAAGTTAAAAAACATATTTGGTCTGATAGATGTTTAATGGATTAATTACCAATTAAATATACTTGGTTTCCCTTGTCATACATAAACACTATGAATAATCAAATACACAAGTTTGAGAAGTGTCTTTTCTGATAATACTTCATTTTTGTAAGAGCTATCAGAGAGAAACTGGAAGTAAAAGCATTTTGCAGATTATATATACAATCTAATGACTCATTTTATATGACATAATTCCTAGACCTCACACTTCTTATGTTTCACTAACTGATCAAAGCATGTTTGTTCAGCTCTATGTAGCAGCATACCTGATTATAAAATATGCCTATAAAATAAAAAATTGTTGAGACTATTTGCATCTGTTTCATAAGAGATATTTGCCTGTAGTTTTCTTTCTATTTTTTTTTCAGCATCTCTGCTTTTGGTATCAGGGTGATAATAGCTTCATAAAAAAAACTATTTGAAGTGTTTCTGTTTCTTCAATTTTGTGAAAGAGCCTGAAATATTGGTAGGAGGTCCTCTTGTAAGGTTTGAAATAATTCAGTAGTGAATCCATCTGGACCTGGTCTATTGTTTATGGGAAGACATTTTTTGATGAACATTTTCTTTTGGGGTGGGGTTAGACCACACCCGGTGATACTCAGAGGTTACTCCTGGTTATGTGCCCAGAAATCGCTCCTGACTTGGGGGAACCATATGGAACGCAGAGAGATGGAACCGCGGTCTGTCCTAGGTTAGCGTGTGCAAGGCAAACACCTTACCGCTTGTGCCTTACCTCTTCTGCCCCTTTTGATGACCATTTTAATTTCTTCAATAGTGATGCCTCTGTTTAGACATGCTAGGTCATCCTGGTTCAACCATGGAAAATTATAAGAGTCCAAGAATTTATTTATTTCTTCCAGGTTCTCTTGTTTTTTGGCATAGAGTTTCTCAAAGTAGTCTCTGATTACCCTTTGAAACTCTATAGTATCTATAGTGATCTGCCAATTTTCATTTCTAATTTGGTTTATTATGTTTCTCTCTCTCCTTACTTTTGTCAGTTTTGCTATCTATCTTGCTGACTTTTTCAACTAACCAATATTTGATTTTATTGATTTTTTAGAATTGCTCTTTGCATTTTCACTTCATTAATTTCTGCTCTAAGCTTTGTTATATTTTCTTGTGTCTACTTATTTTGGGTTCATTTTGTTGATCACTATACAAAGGCCACTCACAGAATGGGAAAAACTATTTACCTAATACCCATCAGATAACTTGTATATCTTATATACAAGGAGAAGAAATAAACAAACAATTCTTCAAAGAATAAATAAAAATGCCCAAAAGGCACATGAAAAAATGCTCTACATAACTAATTATCAGGGAGTTAAAGAAAACAATTATGAGGTAGCATCTCATACCAAGGAGACTGGTACACATCACAAAGAACAAAAACAATCAATGCTGGTGTGGGGGCCTGGGAAATAGCATGGAGGTAAGGCGTTTGCCTTTCATGCAAAAGGTCATTGGTTTGAATCCCGGTGCCCCATATGGTCCCCGTGCCTGCCAGGAGCAATTTCTGAGCATGGAGCCAGGAGTAACCCCTGAGCACTGCCGGGTGTGACCCCCCAAAAACAAAACAAAACAAAACAAAAAACCAATGCTGGTGTGGATGTAGGGAGAAAGCAACTCACATTTACTGCTGTTGGGAATACCATCTAGCTCAGCCTTTATGAAAAACAATATGGAGATTCATCAAAAAGCTGGAAATTGAGTTCCCATATACCTTAAGAACACAAAAACACAATACAAAAATGACTTCTGTACACCTATATTCATTGCAACTCTATTTACAATAGCCAGAATCTGGAAACAACCCAGCTGCTCAACAACAGGTAAGTGGCTAAAGAAATTGTGGTACATATACCAATGAAATATTATGCAGTCATTAGGAAAAATGAAGTCATGAAATTTTCCTATATTGGATGGACATGGAAACTATTATGCTGAGTGAGACAAGTCAGAGAGAGAGTCAATGAATATTCTCATTTTTATGTGGGATTTAAGAAAAATAAGAGACATTATTATAATAATGCAGGCAGACAATAGAAATGAGGTCTGGAAGGACCTGCTCATGATAAGAAGCTTAAGACAAAGAGTGATGAGTGCAGTTAGAGAAATAACTATACTAACAACTATCGTGACAATAGTCGTGAGAGAGAAATAGAATACCTATTTTGAATACAGGCAGGGTTTGGGGAGGAAGAAGATTTGGGGCATTGGTGGTGGGAAATTCGCACTAGTGAAGGAGGGTTTTCTTTATTATCACTGAACCCCGACTACAAACATGTTTGTAATTGTGGTGCTTAAATAAATATCTTATTTTTAAAAAAGCAAGTTAAAAAATGAAGTAGAGTTAGCTTGTTCCTATGCACAAGCCCTCTTCTATTTATGAGTTCAGACCTTTTCTCATTGTCATTGCCCACAGTATAGGACAGAATAATTCCAATAAGATACATAGGGCATCACACATTTATGAAGTGTTTTATATCAGGGTTGTTCTTTTCCTGTTACTGTTATTATGCTTTTTACATATGGAATCTAATAAAATAAATTGTCAAATAGATGACAGTAAGCTGATAAATATACTAATATTCTATGTAGTAGTAAAATACTATCTATCCTATACTTGAAGTGTTAGGAACGCTATTCAAACATTATGGCATGGTGGTGCTATTAAATAATAGGGTATTCATAATCTAAAAATAGTGAGGATCCTGGGTCATGCCTTTAAGACTTAGCCCACAAGCCAGACTATTCAATCTTTTTGCCTGAAAATTAGCTGATGTTAATTCTCTTGGTCCTTGGGACCATCGGGGCACTTCTGGCAGTGCTGGTACAGAAGTATGGTAGGGAAGCTGCATGTCACCAGAAAGAAAGATTGATTACTAAACATATACCCCTGACCATTGGGATATCTTTCTGTTCCCTGCCAGCCTTCCCTAGAGACAGGTAGGGGTGTGGAGTGGCAGGGTGGGATGGTGGGAGACATTTGTGACAGAAAGGGTGTACTGGTGTAGGTTGGTGTACATTGTATAATACAAACCCAACAATAAGCAATTTTCTAAAAATGGTGCTTCAATAAAGCAATTATTAACAAAAATAAATAAATTCAACATATCAGTGATAATGTGCAATCAATGAAGTATACTTAATAAATAAATTACAGCAATCTATTTATATTTCTCATTAAATTAAATTCATATAATTTTTTCTATGTTCACAAAAATCACTATGCTTTCTCAAAAGTAATGTTTGGAGAGGTACATTTGAAGCTTTCAAAAATAGGACCAATAAAAAATAAAATAAAGCATTCAGATGTGAGAGAACACAATTTTGCTTTGACTTTGCAGATCATTAAAGAATACTGAAACACAACTCCACTTTTTTGACAATGTAACATGGGGTATTAAAGAACTATTACATGGCATAATATCCTCTTATTTATATTTCACAATGAATGTTAGTCCTATTTTTGCCTTTAGGATTTGAAAATTAATTTGGATAAATGGCTATAATCACATAATCAATATTTACTTTGATGGCCTGAGTATCCAGTATTTTCTCTACATCAATGAATCTATTACAGACATCAAATTGAAGTTTGACTTCAATTTAAGGAGACATAAACTTTATATATAATTGAGCAATGCAAAACCTTATTTATTTCTAGCAACAGTTAAGAAAATTGACAGCTTAACTTAAAAGGCAATGTCTCTTCATCTCTTCTCTCACACATTGTCTCATGAAATGAATATATTTATACTTCTATATTTTCAATCAATAATGAAGCATTTAAAAAATGCAAATATAACTTTTCAGGCAAAAAAGTTCTCCAGAATCTATGATTATTTTCCATTGAAATTATGCAAATATGAGTAATATATATGCATAGATATTTATATATGTATATGTGTGTAAGTAAATATATTTTTCTGACATTTACAGTCAAAATAAAATTTTTAAACATGACCTCTCCTTTGAATCTCCTCCTTTCACTGGAAATCTCAGCTTCTAATAATACTCTCCACAACTAGCCAATATACATATAAAATGAGGCTTAACATTACAAATCATTAGTGAAATAGAAATCAAAACAGCAGTGAGTTACCACTTCACCCCGATTAGCCTGACCTATCCAAAGAGAAGAAGTAACAAGTGCTGGTGAAGATTACACACATTTTTTTTATTTCTAAAGCACAGCTGTAACTGAATTGTTTCTTATTTTTCTTTGTTACTAACATAAACAACCTATCAACCAACATTCATCAAAGAATCAATGAAACACAAATTTCTCCATGTTAAACAATAAATAGTGAAAAACTGCCAAAAAAGTGGCCTTATTCTAGACTCTATTTATTTTTTACTGATTGCTTTTTTGGAGTTTTCCATGCCAATTGAATCATTTTGGCCTGAGTATTTAAGGAATAAACCAGAGCATCCTATCATATGCTGAGGAATCAGCTGAGAAATATTTGGAAAGGACACTTTGTGATGAGATGCTAACAGTTAAATTAAATCAGACATTTGGAACCATTATCCAGAAAACATAAAATTACAAGTTAGAAAAACAACAGAACTTTTTCTCTTTCAACCTGAGAGGAATTAGAGAGGAAGAGCAGGTTGCACGCCAAGAAGTGGAAGATATTTTGTCTTTGGTCTTGATTCAGAATTTTATGAGCACTCTTCTTTCTTTTCTTGGTTTATTTCAGAACTGACCTGACATTTCAACCTAATAAGAAATGTTGCAAATAATACTTTCTGATGATAATAGTTGGCATCTATCCGGTGAGAATATAAAAATAAACTTAAGACAAAATGACATATTTATTACAACTTGGTCACTTTCCACATGTTTGCTTCAGAGGACGCCTCACATTATCACATGTCAAACTCATTATTTATATATGTGTGGCCATCATAATAATAAAAGTTATTTTGTCTGTACCAGTACCAACTTATCAGAGTGATAGCCATTTTGCAAAATGTGGCTGCAATTTTGAACAAAAGGGCAAAATTAAATAACAGTAATCAACATTTTTATTGGTGTATGAAAAATACTTTAGTTTCAAAACTTTTCTAAATCACTTTACCTGAACATATTATTTAAATCAATAAAACTGATACAATAAAAATAATCCTTACAATTCTCTATTCTTGGAATGCACCAGCTTTAATAAACAGCGTTTTCTTGATCATTTCCCCCTACTACCAACCATTCAATTCTATCATAACATTATATTCTTCTGCCAGACTTTAGAATCTCTTAAGTCCATTGTCAAATGAAATATTGATTTTAAAACATTGTCACAGGAAATATTGTCATTTATTCTCAAACTCAACAATAAAGAGATAAAGTAAAAATAAGCATACATTTTATTGGGGGTTGTTGTCTTAGTTTTTAATCTCAGAATCAAGTAGATTATGTAAATAGTCTATGAATGTGTGCCTATAGAGAGAGAATGGCTGAAGAGAAAAATATCATAAGGAGGAATCTACTTACATGGATCTATAAGTTCATTTTTCCGGTGACAGGAAATCAAACATTTTAAGAGACCTCAGAGATCTTACTTAAAATATTACTTTGAGTGAAATAGAATTATAAAACAACCAAGTCACGAAGTAACTGGATACCTTGGAAGTTATAGCAGGTACCATAATAATCATATTAGTGTTATAATTATAATGAACATAATTTTATATATATATATATATATATATATATATATATATATATATATATATATATATATATATATATATATATATATATATATAGGCCACACTCGGTGACACTCAGAATTTACACCTGGCTATGCTCTAAGGAATCAGCTCTGGCTTGAGGAATCATATGGGCCACCAGGGTCTGTCCTAGGATAGCGTTTAGCAAAGCAAACACCCTTTTAGACAATTACACAATATTGAAATTTTTTTCTTAGATAAGTTATTGTCACGAGATTGTGGAAATAATTTGAGAGTTTTGTTTAATTTTTCTCATGGCAATTTTTAAATACAGAGATAATTTGACATCTGTTTACCAGAATTGCAAAAAGAAACCAAACAATCGACTCATTTTAGGTAGATAATAGAGAGCTTAAATTAGAAAGAGAATTTATATAAAAGTTTTATCCTGAGTAGTCACAGAAGTACTTCTTTAAACTTATATATCACCATTTTGAGGGCTAGTATTTTTAGACCATATTTGGCTGTACTTAATTTACTGCTTTTTCTACATTCAGGACTCTTTCTTGGCAGACTCAGGGGACCACATAGATCCCAGGTCAACTACATAAAAGTCAAATGACTCACTAACTGTGCCATGTCTCCTAGCCCCTATCAACATTTTTATGGCTTCTACTAATCAGAGATCAACACACATTTATCTTTCAAGGCATCGTTTTAAGCCCAGAGGGTAAAGTGGGCTGACCATGATTCTAAGACACGGGAAGGTTAAGAAGGCTCCAATTGCCAGGGTCAGCTCTAGGGTCAAAAGTAGAGATCTTCTCTCAATAACTTCTGAAAAAATATAGTGTTATATTCAGAAAAGCACTTACCAAAGCTAAACAGGCAAAGGAAACATTATTCAAGATTAGCACCAAAGTTGAAATGCAGTGAAATATACTCTACCTAAAATACTGGGAATTTTTAATAGCTGCAAGTGAGAGAAATTGCAGGCCAATTTTGTTTGATAAAAATATAAATTTAAACAATACAGAAAATGCCTATATAGAAAAAACACGTGGTTATTTTAAATAATTTAGAAAAAATATTGAAACTTGAACTTAGTGCCTTTGATTTATTATATATTATGTCATTCTTATTGAAAAGTTTCTTATTGGATTCATAGTTTAAAATGAATTAATTATGTTATCAATTAAATAATAGTACAACAATTAGTTCAAGAATAAAAAAATACTATTTTGCCTCAATTAAATACAAAATTAACCACAAATAAAATCCAGCCTGGTGTTTGGGTCTTACTAAAATGACTGTCAAACTGAAAAGATAGCAGATCTAGTATCTAAGTGGATGTGACTTTCTCAAGTTATCTTAAGTACTCTCACTAATGTAATACTTAATGTGATTCATATTATACATTTTATTAAAGAACCTTGATTCATAAAGTTTTCTGTAGTTGAATTTTATCATACAATTGTAGCATTAGTCATTACCACTGTCAAAGTCCCTCTACTAGTGTTTCCAGGCTCTTCTTGCCACAAATCACCCCACCTATTCCACTCCCTGGCCACCACACTTCCTGCAAATGTGTAGCAATATTTTGGCTAAAATGTGGGTCTCATTGTCAGTATTGTTGATGTTTTTATTATTTAACTAGGACACTCTTATCACCACTTACATGCTTGTACACAAATCCCCTTGCTCCCCTGCCTCTTATTGCTTTTCTTTTGTTTCTTCTTCCCCTTGTTTCTTTTTCTTCTCAGCCCTCTATACCCTGAGGTCAAGAGGCTTTAGCTTGGTTCATATATCCAGGGTAAAACCAGCTTCATCACAAAAGTTCAGTGAACATTTTGTGAATCCATTAAAAATGTGAAACTTTTCTGAAACCCAATAAACACATTTCCAAAGTCCCATTATTACTACTTTAAACAACTTAATATTGACAAAAGGATATAGGTTATATCTACATCTTTCTATTAATGTGAGAAAGATACAGAAGACACATTTTCAGCCATTACCCCAAAAATATTTATCTGGTGAAATTTCTAGAAAAGAAATATTGCAGGCTATTTTGTAGGATGGATTTGATAATTGGTTTTGGGAAAATAATGAAATTATGAAATATTTAATATCATAAAGATAAATGGCAATGGCTTGACCATATCTCTTTGAGATGCAAATTCTGGTATCATTGAAAATGGAGACACTGAGGCATCATATAAAGGCAGAAAATGAGGCCTCACCAAATGAAGAGTATCCCAACTTAGAAAGGACAAGATGAAATAAAAGCTGAAGTTAATGACAAGGATATGATATAAGAATAGTAGAAAATTCCAAGATTTCTCAGTGACTACCCTCAGATTATTAAATTTTCTGTATAAAAAATTAGGTAAACTTTTTTATAACCCTCCACCAAAGATATACCCTGTTTTTTCCACTTTGAAGCAATCCAGGACTCTCTTGAATTTATCTCACTCTCATTTTTCTCTCATAACTCTGCCCATATAAATAAGTTCACTTATTTCAATAAAACTATTTTGTTATACTAGAATTGGGATAAATAATAAAATAATTAGATTTGCTCACAAAAAATAATAGCCTAAAATCATCAGATATTAAAAAGAAAAAATGGAAAGATAACAAGGAAATATAAGTTTTATTTAAATAAATTCAGTCCACTGATTTGGGAAACATAGTCAATGGATTATACTGAGACACAAAAAATATTTCAAAATTTATTTAGGGAAAATAAAAATAACTACAACAGACCAAGTACCAGTACATAAATTGAATCAGTAACCTAGATTAGTTAATAATTAAAAAAAAAAACAAGCTTTTGGGGCCAGGCGGTGGCACTGGAGGTAAGGTTCCTGTGCTAACCGAGGAAGGACCACGGTTCGATCCCCTGGTTCCCCATATGGTCCCCGGTGCCTGCCAGGAGTGACTTCTGAGCAAATAGCCAGGAGTAACACCTGAGCGTCACTGGGTGTGGCCCAAAAACCAAAAAAAAAAAAAACAAAAACAAAAACAAAAACAAAAAAACCAAGCCTAGTTGGTTTATTAGCAGATACAACCACATTAGCAAATAGTCAGATATAACTTTTTATCTATTTTTTGTAGATCATAACTTAAAATAAAATTATTTTATGCAGTTTTTAAGACATTATTTTGAAAACTAGAGATATCATAAAAAACTGCAGACCTATGTTACTTTTGGGGACTAGTTGAGCCACACCCAGTGGCACTCAGCGGTTATTCCTGGCTATGCACCCAGAAATTGCTCCTGGCAGGCACGGGGACATATGGGATGTCAGGATACAAACCACTATCCGTCCTGGATAGGCTGCATGCAAGTCAAATGTCCTAATGTTGTGCTATCACTGGGCCTCCTCTTTTAATTTTTTTTTTATTTTAACACCTTAATTACATACATCATTGTTTTTGAGTTTCAGTCATGTAAAGAATACCACCCATCACCAGTGCAACATTCCCATCACCATTGTCCCAAATCTCCCTCTTCCCACCCACCCCCCGCCTGTACTCTGGACAGGCTCTCCATTTCCCTCATATATTCTCAGTATTAGGACAGTTCAAAATGTAGTTATTTCTCTAACTAAACTCATCACTATTTGTGGTGAGCTTCATGAGGTGAGCTGGAACTTCCAGCTCTTTTCTCTTTTGTGTCTGAAAATTATTGTTATTTCAAGAATGTCTTTCAATTTTCTTACAACCAATAGATGAGTGATACCATTCTGCGTTTTTTTCTCTCTCGCTCTGACATATTTCACTCAGCATGAGAGATTCTATGTGCATCCATGTGTAGGAAAATTTCATGACTTCATCTCTTCTGACAGCTGCAGAGTCTTGCTATGGTAAATAGTGCTGCAATGAATATAGGTGTAAGGAAGGGGTTTTTGTATTCTATTTTTGTGTTCCTAGGGTATATCCCTAGGAGTGGTATAGCTGGATCGTATGGGAATTCGATTTCCATTTTCTGGAGGAATCTCCATATGGCTTTCCATAAAGGTTGAACTACACGGCATTCCCACCAGCAGTGGATAAGAGTTCCTTTCTCTTCACATCCCCGCCAACACTGTTTGTTCTTCATCTTTGTGGTGTGTGCCATTCTCTGTGGTGTGAGGTGCTACCTCATGGTTGTTTTGATTTGCATCTCCCTGATGATTAGTGATGTGAGCATTTTTTCATGTGTCTTTTGGCCATTTGTATTTCTTCCTTGTCAAAGTGTCTGTCCATTTCTTGTCCCCATTTTTTGATGGGATTAGATGTTTTTTTCTTGTAAAGTTCTGTCAGCGCCTGGTATATTTTTGAAATTAGCCCCTTGTCTGATGGGTATTGGGTGAATAGTTTCTCCCACTCAGTGGGAAGCTCTTGAATCCTGGGCGCTATTTCCTTTGAGGTGCAGAAGCTTCTCAGCTTAATATATTCCCATCTGTTAATATCTGCTTTCACCTGCTTGGAGAGTGCATTTTCCTCCTTGAATATGCTTGTAGTCCAATGTCCTGGAGTGTTTAGCCTACGTGTTGCTCTATGTATTTTATGGTTTCAGGTCTGATATCAAGGTCTTTCATTCATTTGGATTTTATCTTCGTAAATGATGTTAGCTGGGGGTCTAAGTTCAACTTTTTGCAAGTGGCTCGCCAGTTGTGTCAACACCACTTGTTGAAGAGGCTTTCTTTGCTCCATTTAGGATTTCTTGCTCCTTTGTCAAAAATTAGGTGACAGTATGTCTGGGGAACACTTTCTGAGTATTCAAGCCTATTCCACTGATCTGAGGGCCTGTCCTTATGCCAATACCATGCTGTTTTGATCACTGTTGCTTTGTAGTAAAGTTTGAAATTGGGGAAAGTAATTCCTCCCATGTTCTTTTTCCCAATGATTGCTTTCGCTATTCAAGGGTGCTTATTGTTCCAAATGAACTTCAAAAGTGCCTGATCCACTTCTTTGAAAAATGTCATGGGTATCTTTAGAGGGATCGCATTAAATCTGTATAATGCCTTGGGTAGTATTGCCATTTTGATGATGCTAATCCTGCCAATCCATGAGCAGGGTATGTGTTTCCATTTCCGTGTATCCTCTCTTATTTCCTGGAGCAGAGTTTTATGGTTTTCTTTGTATAGGTCCTTCACATTTTTAGTCCAGTTGATTCCAAGATATTTGAGTTTGTGTGGCACTATTGTGAATGTTTTCTTAATGTCCATTTCTTTCTTATTACTATTGGTGTATAGAAAGGCCATTGATTTCTGTGTGTTGATTTTGTAGCCTGCCACCTTGCTATATGAGTCTATTGTTTCTAGGAGCTTTTTTGGTAGAGTCTTTAGGGTTTTCTAAGTAGAGTATCATATCATCTGCAAAAAGTGAGAGCTTGCTTCTTCCTTTCCTATCTGGATTCCCTTGATATCTTTCTCTTGCCTAATCGCTATAGTGAGTACTTCCAGTGCTATGTTGAATAGGAGTGGTGAGAGAGGACAGCCTTATCTTGTGCCAGAATTTAGAGGGAAGGCTTTTAGTTTTTCTACATTGAGGATAATATTTGCCACTGGCTTGTGGTAGATGGCCTTAACTATATTGAGAAAGGTTCCTTCTATTCCCATCTTGCTGAGAATTTTGATTAAGAATGGGTGTTGAACCTTATCAAATGCTTTCTCTGCATCTATTGATATGATCATGTGATTTTATTTTTCTTGTTGTTGGTGTTGTGTATTATGTTGATAGATTTATGAATGTTAAACCAGCCTTGCATTCCTGGGATGAAACCTACTTGATCATAGTGGATGATCTTTTTAATGAGGCATTGTATTCTATTTGCCAGAATTTTGTTGAGGATCTTTGCATCTGCATTCATCAACGATATTGGTCTGTAATTTTCTTTTTTCATTGCATCTCTGTCAGGTTTGGGGATCAAGGTTATGTTGGCTTCATAAAAGGTATTTGGAAGTATTTCCGTTTTTTCGATTTCATGAAAGAGTCTTGCCAGGATTGGTAGTAGTTCCTCCTGGAAAGTTTGAAAGAATTCATTAGTGAATCCATCTGGGCCTGGGCTTTTGTTTTTGGGCAGACATTTGATTACCATTTTAATTTCATCAATAGTGATGGGGGTGTTTAGATATGCTACATCCT
>PVKC010032749.1:0-14145 GCA_004027635.1 Crocidura indochinensis | reverse complement strand
ACACACACACACACACACACACACACACACACACACACACACACACACACACGCCAATTCTTTCTATAGCAAAAACACGTTTCAGCTGCTCCATAAAGACACCCCCTACTGACAAATGGCACCATCACTTGATCTCATGAGGCAGCCACTGCTTTGGGGCGGCTCATAGTCACCCTGCATTCATGAGCTCTGCCTGAGAGCCCAGCTAAGAAACAGAAGGAACATACTGAAGAAACATTACCTTGGAAGCAAAGTCCCCTTTTGTAGGGTATGTTATCCAGGGAATCTGGATCCCCTGGTTTCTCATGACAATGAAAACTCCTAGGTCAGAGCCGTGGGAGAAGATCTGGGTTGAGCCTGGCGGTTGGAGATGAGCCCATGACCCTAAGTCACTGGGAGTGAGGACTACTGCCTCCTTGATTCTTTCTGATTGTTCTGTAATGACCCCTTTTGAGCACACTGTAAGCGGCACCTTCCAAAGGAGGTCTCTTGGGGAGAAGCCCATAAAAATAGATCAGATGCCGGCATAGTCCCCACTGGTGGTTTCTGAAGACACCGACAAGTATGCCAACTTCTCAACCAAGGCAGAGCTCCGGTGGCAAGAATGTCGTTTGCACTGCCAAGGACCACAGAAGCCCCCCATGAACTATTTTTGGAGGGCAGAGCTGAGAAATTCCAGCAAAACTGCCCCAAGTTAAGCCAGAGCCTTTATTCTTTCTCCTTCGCAGCTAAGCAGCTGTCAAGGCACTGTTAAGACAAAGGCAGTGAGGAGTCACATTAATAAAACTTAACAATAAGGTTTGCAGGATTAGGATCACATTGTCCAATAATACACATTCCAGGCTAGCAGGAGAAAATGAAAACAAAAATACGTGTATCATGATGCTCCTAAGAAACTAGAGAAGTCTCTTAGAGAGAATTTCAGCATATGAATGAGGCTGACATCATCATTATTTTGACAGACTAAGAGCCATAAAGTCCAAAGGAACACTGTAAGCAAAAGCGGTGCATTTATTGCAAAATAGTGATTATTCTGTCCAATTGGTACTGCAAGGACTAACTACTACTAGATACTGTGTACTGGTTTACTGTTTACTGTTATCCATACGAAAATGATCTAATTTATATTATTTTGGTCATCAAAAAGCCAAGTCCTGCTAGTCCCACTGTAATATTGAATAATTCAATCTGTAATCGAAAGCTTTCTTTCTTAGATCAATAGATGCATGCCCAAGTGTGATTTCAATTGGCACTGCATTTTCAAATACATTTATTTTTAAGTTGTGTTACTTAACGATTATATTTAAGTTCTAATATCTGTGACTATTAATGCAGTGTGCCAGAAAAAAATGTGCTTCTTTGATGTTTTCCCCCTTATAAAAAAATTAAAAAACAACCAGAGAGGAGAGAGAATAAACCACAAAAGCAAACATCACTTCTTCAATGTTTTATGAAGTAAAAAATAAAATCACTGAATTATTGTTAGAAATAAATCACAGTTCTATTTTAAAATAGAAGAAGCTTTTATTTAGTAAAAAGCACAAAGTTGAAGGTCTACCTAGCCTAATAAATCTGGAGCCAAAAAGTCATTTAAAGACCACAAACAAGGCAAACTCGATCAACAGTCATTATAGGAGAATTTCAGGAAAAACAAGTACAGACTTAATTCAAAAGTTCAAGATAAATAAAAGTGATCTAAATTTTAGATTTCTTTCACGATTGTTGAATCTCCTAATGAATACAGCGTTACTTAAAATCTGGATTCAGAAAATAGTAATTCTTTCAATCACTTTTCACAATTTATATTTACTATCTACTTAACTTTGATAAAATAAAACTTCTCAACCTCAAGCTCTAAGAAACATAATTCTTGACAGTGATTTTACTAAAATAAAATTGCCCTTCAACAAATAAGTATTTAAGAATGCAAAAAATAAGAGAACATTCTGTAATTACCGTGTCTTTCAAAAATCAATAAAATGACTAAATTTATACCTCAAAGTCCTTCCTTGAATTCTATACTCTGTAATAACCAACAAAGATATCAGCTGAGATTTGTCATATTAAAAAATACTCTGCAGTCTCATAGATCAAGGCTTTGCTTCATTTTGTACCTGAAATCCACAGACAAAACCAGAGTTAAACAAGAACCCAAGGAAATTTTGCCTAGTGTTTAGATTAAAAAAAAAAATTAAAAAAGAAAACTGACAGCTTCTTATTTTCTAATGTCTTTAAAAATACTAAATCTCCTAGTAGAACGAGAACCCCAATTTTAACTTTGGCTTTAAAGTTATATTTTAATTTAGTAAATATTAATTTATTTCATTTAAAAATGCAAAAACCCATTTGCTATTGTAATCACGACAAAGACCTGTAAATAAATAAATAAATATGGGAATTGCACTCCAAGATGAAAGTCTCCTTCACGTCTGGCAGAAAGCAAATTACAATTCTGATATACATTAGAAACCATCTTTGCTGTATTTCCAGGAAATCTAAACAAATAACTGACTTACCAGCCTTCTATAGCTCACATGGTGGAGAGATTGACTCTTGAGACAAGGAGAATAAAATTTTGTTCTGTCAAATATCTTTTAAATTCTAGATTCCATGTTTTTTATTTGTTGAATTATGACAGGGTTCAGATTTATTTTTAGTACCCATTTTACAAAGAACATTAGCATGGCCAAAATAAGTGAATATTCATTCCTTGCAGCTTAAATAGAAAGAGAGTTGTCTAAAAGGCACTTCAGAGATTCCTCAGTAATATAGAGCATATCTTCATGAAACAGGAAAAGCATTGATCCATTTTTGAAAATATACTAAAATACTTCCGGCTAACTAGAGCAAGACACAAAGATTGGAAATTAGGTTATAGTTTGAAAAATCACTATTCTCCGTTTTTAATTTTCTCTTTTGATATTTACTTCCTAAATATGTAGGCAAAAACTTCAGGATGAAACTTTTTTTTTTAACAATTCCATTCTTTTACACATCTTTGAAGAATATCAATAGCATCATAAAAATAGCTTTTGGTATATTATAGAGAATCTAAATCAATATATTGGTATTTCCATCAGAGCAAAATGATACCCCATTTAGAGATCACAAAAATTTACTTCTAATCGGGAAGGTATATACAATTCTCCCTAGACTGAAAAAAAAATCACAAAAAGCAATTTATCAGTAGACATATAAAGTAAACCTTGTTATTTCAAGCATGGACTCCTGTGTTTATTTATAAAGAACGAGACTATAGTAAAAATAATATTTTCAACTCTACAAATGAAGATGATTACCTCAATTTCTAAAGAAATGTCTCCCTCAATGCTTTTTTCAAACATTCAAATCCCAGTTTAATAAAAACAAATGGCCTTCCTCATTTCTTCAAAATTGCACAATTGATATCTTCAGCTTTGCTTTTTTTTTTTAACAAGAAAACACCACTCTCAAATTTAGTAATAAAGTATTCATAAGCCTAAATTCATGGGGACTATAGAATTATGACAAGGACCAACTGACAGCGATGAAAATAGTTCTAATTTTCAAGTTAATTAATTCAAATACATGCAAATGAAATAAAAAAAGAAGTTAAAGCTACATAAAGACAGGCAAGTCATCCTTGTAAGTGGTCTTTGGTATTTGATCACAGGATTAAGGACATGATATAAAAGTTTAGTTATCAGCGGAACATTTTCACATGCTTCTGAATTAGAAAAGCAGTTAATCCAAATTATAGAACATTTTCAACCTTTCAAGCTGCAAGAATATTTTCTTGTCTGTCACTAAGTGGAGCACTTACTATATTAAGTTCCTGAAAAATATGGTTCCGTATGCGGCTCCAAATTATTCTGCTTTGCCAAACCATTAGCTTTCTATCTCCAATTTCCAGTAAAACTGGAGCCTATACCATGAAATACCCCAAACCAACCAAGCATAGGTGCCAATAAAAGGTGCCAATAAGAACTTACCCAATGAACTTTAGTCAACCATTCACCATAAAGATTTGACTCCTAAAATAACCCTCACTGTTAAAGGAATATTTGTGTTAAATCATACCTTCCTAGGAATTGTGGGAAAACACTAGAGAGAAACATAGCATTCAATATACAACCCCCCAAAAATAGGGCAAGTTTCTATATTATGATCTAGAAAGATCTGCAGGTAAATTTGACTCAGGTTTATGTTGTTGTACCTCCAGATAATTAGCAGATATCTAGATAAATGTTCAGAGTAGCACAACTAAGAAAAAATGTGCAAGAATCTAGAAAAATAAGGTGCAAGGGCATTTAATATATACATATATATATATATATATATAAAGTCTACAATGAATTTATTAACACCAATTTTTTTACTGCCCTCTAGTGGCCAAGAGTGAGTTCCTCTGAAGATAAAGCGTGATCTTAAAAGCACAAGTATGGACTATTAAAAGATCTTGAAAAATAGAACAGTTAAATTTGACACCATATGCCATACTTCATTTTGGGAGATTAATTATTAAAGCAAAGAAAACTCTACGTATGCAAGTCAAATTTGAGAACGACTTGAGCAGCACTGCAAATAGTACAACATCGTACATCAACCGCTAAAAAGAGTCAATGACACAAAATTAGCTGCTTGAAAAAGCAAAATAGTCGCTAAATATTTTCCACATGACATTAGAGAATAGTTGACGAATTTTTTAATTAGGAGATTTGTTATTTTTAGACTTTATAGGGAAGCTTGGCAGAGTTGTTTTCTAATGTTCTCTAACACTAAATTCCAAAGAAATGGAAAGGTATGTACGATCTCACAGAACCCAGAGAGCTTAAATTAATAACCAGCTCCGTGCACAACAGATATTTCACATTCCTCACAAAATGAAATTGGGGAAGGTTATTCCTACATACAACGGGCATGATATAAACATTTTACACAGGGGCCCGGGAGATAG
Organism: Crocidura indochinensis; assembly: GCA_004027635.1. Lineage (NCBI taxonomy): Eukaryota > Metazoa > Chordata > Mammalia > Eulipotyphla > Soricidae > Crocidura > Crocidura indochinensis. Next base: position 9,209 of record PVKC010032749.1, on the reverse strand, counting down.
CATGGAGGTAAGGCGTTTGCCTTTCATGCAAAAGGTCATCGGTTCGAATCCCGGTGCCCCATATGGTCCCCCGTGCCTGCCAGGAGCAATTTCTGAGCATGGAGCCAGGAGTAACCCCCTGAGCGCTGCCGGATGGCACCTTATCTCCAGCGCCACCGCCGGGGGGGGCCCCCCGGCAATCTTGTTTTCTAAAACACAATATTTTCTAGTAGCAAAACACAGTATTTTCTTTCCCTGTGTTTGTCAGAATGAAGGCATTTAGTAAGACAAGGCAATCCTCGAGCAAGTCACTTGATTACGACTAATTCTTCAAGGGGACCCCTGGAAATCAGCTGTCGATCAAATGCAAACAGCTAAACAAAGATTAATGAAAAAGAAATGAAATTAACGAGGAACTGCTGAATGAGCAAAGGCATCTCAAGGCCAATTTCATCCTCTCTGTGGGCACATGTGGGCAAAATAATGTCAGTGCAAAGCCAGGTTCACTCGTTGAGAGGCAGCGAGGATCAAATTCCAACGAGATCTTTAAGAGTAGGGAAGAAAGCGAGATGCTCACACAATCATGTTAGTGTTATGTTCACTTAACATTTTCTTTCTTGGTCTTTGGGCCAAACGTGGTAGTGCTCAGGGCCTATTCCTGGCTCAGCAAATGGGATTATGCCTAGCGGTGCTCAGGGGACCCTATGGGATGCCACAGATTGAACACGGGTTAGTAGTGTGCAAGACAAATTTCTTCTCTGTTGCATTATCTCTCCAGCCCATAGGAGACATTTTCTAGCACCCATAACCCAAAGCTAGAATATTTTTAAATAATACATTTTGATAGTGTGTTATATGAGCTGAACACTTGAACTCATATATGGTATATTGATAGAAATGTTTAATTTGCTGTCTTCAGAAATAACTTGTGCTTGAAGAGGTGGGCATTAGGAACCATCCTGAAGATTCTAGAAATGGTCAGAACAAAGTATTCAAGGTGAGCTGGTGATTGCTTGTTTCTCTCCCAGAGACACAACCTTGCCCAACTGACCAATCTGGCCACTTAGTTGATCTGGGCAAGTAACAGGGCAAGACTTAAATATCCCTGGGAGTTCGGGGGAAGCAGCTACTGCAGTACTGGAAAAGTAGCTGTAAGGCTCAGGGCAGTCAACCAGCACAACGGAAGCTAAGAAATCAAAAGCCGATGTACACACATGTAACCATGGACACATCCAGGGAGTTTCCAATTGTTGACAAAGAAACGATCAACTCTCAAAGTTTCCTCTCTGTCCTATTGCATATTCCCTCCAGTAATCAATCCCTTCTAATGTTTCAAGAACTTCAAATGCAAAAGATACACATATCCAGGATGAGAAATAGCACAATAAGTAGGATGTTTGCTTTGTATACAACCAACTCAGGTTTGATACCCAGCATCTCATATTGTCCCTGAGTCTGCCAAGAGTAATTTCTGAGCACAGACCCAGGAGTAACCCGAGTGCCACTGGGTATGATTCAAAACCACACACACACACACACACACACACACACACACACACACACACACATCCAGCCTACAAGTCATCATCAACTCTGTCTTCAAAACTTTCTTTCATCCTATTCCAGTCACAAAAGTGTGAATCCTTGCATGAATCATTTGCTTTACTGACTGGAGACTGGAAAAAGGAACCTTGTTGCTGGTTTTTTTCCTTCTTCAGAACATGGTTTTGGCCAAAGCAAAAATTGACTCAAAGACAAGTATTCATTTGAATGCTCCCTAGAAATCAGAGCGTGCTTTCCTATTATAAGAGAAACTCACACTAACTAAATCCAGGGCAGGCCCCTGGAACCAAGCTTGCATCGCACCAGACTGCAAAAGCCAAACGCTGTGTGTAGAAAACACAAACAAAGCATGAAGAAGACCAAATTGGATCGTGCCTCCAATGTTCACTCATTACTCCTGGAATCCAAGGATCAAAGACACCAAGAAAGATCTCAAGATCTTAGTTCTCCCATGGAGAAGAGCATACGTGAGTGGCCGTTGCACGGAGACAGATATAAAAACCATCTGTGACAATGGGAACGGAAAAATGTCTGGTGAATCAGACAACGAAGATGAAATCCCCAAGAGCGGGCTTGCAACTGCTTGTCACTTTGGCAGTGAAATTCATGAGTAGAAGGAAGTGATGTGTATGTAGGTGAAATGTAAGGGCTTGCTGTCGATCACCAGCCACTGGGACGGCAGGAAAGGCTTCAGCTCTAAGGTTCAGCATACAAAAAGCATATGCCCTGATCACCCAGGAAACAGGCCTGTGCCCCAAAACCTCTGTGAAAAGAGGATTACTGAATATTGAAACTTGCAAGGAATGAAAAACAGTAAGGATAGGGCTTAAGGAATCCACCTATGCCAAAAGGGTACCATCCCTCACCGCACTCTCCTAGAGGGTGGGTTTCCCTCCATTGAGCCCCCCCCCCATATTTTTCAAAGACTTTTTTGAAAAGCAGAATTACCCTGGAGGCACGGTGCTCTACAATGCTGCTCATGACAGGGTGTCATTTTAAAGGTAATTTGAATTTCCCAATCCGATGACGGTTTAGCAGAGAAATGCAGTCATGTCTCCTTCAACCCAACAGCAACTGAAAAGCAGAAAAGATTTCAAACCGGGAGGAAAACTGGCAAGAAGGGAGACCAGGAGGGTCCCTATGAAGAAATTTTCAGTTAGATTCACTGACACTCACTGTGACCCAGCAAGTCTGCCTGAACTGAGCTTCTAGATTTCTGCCTGCAGAGGAAATCCTGAGGCATTGAGGCTGATCCCCTCCTTCCATGAAGGGCAGAGATGTGGGAACAGGCAGATCTAGGAGCAAGGTAAGGGGAGGGGCCATCCTTCTGGTGTTCCAGAGGACAAGGTGGATGGATGTGACAGGCACAGGCAGAAAGAGTCACTTAAAAACAAAACTGACTAAAACTCAATCAGGAACCATTTTTTTTGGAACTATGGATCTCATAGTAGGCCAATTAAAATTTTTATTAAGTAAAAGAGGGGCTGGAGCAATAGAGAGCACATTGGGGAGGGTACTCACCTTGCATGCAGCCAACCTGGGTTCAGTCCCTAGAATTGCCATCCTCACCCCTACTCCCAGCACTGCCAGGAGTGATTCTGAGTGCAGAACCAGGAGTCTGTCCTGAGCACCCCAGGGTGTGACTCAAAAACAAAAGGAAAAAAAAAGGCAAGTAAACATGGGGGCCAGAAAGATAGTAAAGTGGGTAGGGTCCTTGCATTTTACATGGCTGAACCCAGGTTTGATCTTAGGCATATAGTCTTCTGAATTCTCCAAGGGTTATGTCTAAGTGCAGAGCCATGAGTAAGCCTTAAACATCACCAGGTGTGACCCAAAAAGCAGTAATAATAATAATAATAATAATAATAATAATAAAAAGAAAAAAGCTCAAAACTTCTGACATGCTAGACCTGTGTCTAATCCTTAGATTTTCCCCCTTTTTTGCCTTTCTAGACTCAACCTTTGCAGCTATAAGTGTAAGGAAAAGCTTGTCTCAAGTTTGAATAAGTAAACATGATTACCTCTGAAGAAAAAATAAAAAAGAGAAAAGAAGAAAGCAGAGGATGGGACCAGAGTGATAATACAGCAGGGAGGGCACTTGCCTTGCACATGGTCAATCTAGGTTTGATCCTTGGCATCCCTTAGGGTATCCTGAGCATCACCGAGTCCTGAGTGCAGAGCCAAGAGGAACCCCTGAGCACAAAGGGGTGTGGCCTCAAAATAAAAACAGCCACCACAATCAAAGCAAGGACTCAGAGGGAGAGGCTGGAAGAGAAAGTCAACATTCTGCACAATATTTGCATGGGGGGAGACTTGGTCTGATCACAGCACAGAACCAGAAGTCATGGGTTGCAAAAGGTATCACATGGCCTCACCTACAAAGATAGCAAAGGAGGAACTAATATTAATAAATAGGGGCCGGAGAGATAGCATGGAGGTAGGGCATTTGCTTTGCATACAGAAGGACGGTGGTTCGAATCCCAGCATCCCAAATGGTCCCCCAAGCCTGCCAGGAGCGAATTCTGAGTGGAGAGCCAGTAGTAACCTCTGAGAGTTGTCAGGTGTGATCCAAAAACCAAAACAACAACAAAACAAAACAACAAAAACAAAAACACTAAAAAATAAACAAACAAAAACAAAGATGGAGAAATCATTCAAGGTGACGAGGAACCAAACGGAGGAGGAAGATTTATAGTCATTTAACAGATCATGCAAACACAGGCCTACAAAGATGAGTGATTAGAGCTCTATCCAAGACCTTCTTCCTTTCTGAACAGATCTGGGAATGGGGGTGAGGGGCTGAAGGGGAGGGCGGGCGTGACTCTGCTAGTAGCAGGGCTAGAGAGACAGGACAGCGGTTAGGGCACTTGCCTTGCACATGGGTTCAATGCCTGGAATGATCCCTGAATACTGCTGGGGTGGCCATAAAGCAAAAAAAGTATAAAATAAATAAATAAATAAAAATAATAAAGTTGCTATCCTGAAAAGAGGACAATGCACAAATGGGGTGTCCACAAACCCAAGGTCGGGTCTTCACAAAGAACAAGTTACCAGCGTTGATAAGAGAAGTTAGGTTTTTAATGTCTCACAGTGAATGCTGACAGCCAGGACTCAAAGCCAATGTTGGTGCCCCACAGAAGAGAAATAAGACAAACCCTCAAGGTCTGGAGGCTGTGAGGTCAGAAAAAAAGAAAGGGGTCCTGGGAAGGGATGCAGAAGCCTGAAATGATTTCTGGAGCAGCTTCTCAAGCGTTGCATTTCCAATGTGATCTTTGCTCTAAAACATCTAAATCCAGATCAGCACTTGCCCGAGGCAACATCCCAAATCAGACCCGTACACACTCCAGAAGAATGGACACTCAAATCTATCTGTTCTATTCACCCCTACAAACAGGTTTCACATTCAGGGTCACCCTGTTTCACTACAAATTGTAGTTCTAGCAAAAAATAATTTCGTCATACCTGACAGTACTTAAGTACTGTCTACTGTGCAGCACTTTTATTTGTTTCTTTGTTTTTGGGCCACATCCAGCAGTGCTCAAGGGTTACCCCTAGCTCTGTGCTCAAAAATCACTCCTGGCAGGCTCGGGGGGGCCATATGGGATGCCATATGGGAATCGAATGCCCTACCACTGTGCTATTTCTCCAGCCCCATTTCTAGCACTTTTTATATTGTATGATCAATCTTTATTTGGAGGGGAGGGCTCATACTCAGCTATGCTCAGGGCTTATTCCTGGCACACTTTTGGCAGTGTTTGGGGATTCCATGGGGTGTCGGGGATGAAACCCAGGTCACTGTATGCAAGGCAAATGTCATTCCCACTGTACTATTGCTCTAGTTCAAACACTTTTATGTTTAAACTGGAACATGATGATCTGGTTTGGAATCAAGTCTCTGCTCTCATTATTAAAAACAAACAAACAAAAATACCCTAGCGGTGGACATTTTTCTTGGCGCTGTGTGGTCACAGCAATTTTCGTTACACGGTTATTTGTATATGGCTGTATTTGTTTGCGAAGCGGACACCAGCTTTTGACCATAGGCGCTGTCAGGAAAACAAGGTAAATTGCATTAAAACAAAATGTTCTCAGCAGGGGTGGCCACTGGAAAGAAAAACCCAAGTTTCAATGAGAACAATATCGTACAGTCTCCTACTGTTGAGGACTTTACTGTAAATTACTAACTGGAGGGAGCCAGGAAGTAGCCCAAAGGGGGCTAGGAGGGAGGTCTGGGGTCCGCCTGAGCCCCCAGGAAACTGCAAGGTCCCCCAATGTGAAACAACTGCTGAGTAGCTGCTGTGTGCCTTGAACCAAAATTAACGAACAGGAGAACACAAAGTGAATAGTTCTGCTGCATTAGCCCAAGTTGGTATCACACTGAAGATAATTTAACATGTTTTAGATTTTCTTTTATTTTCTTCCCTTCCTTGTCCAGCTTTGAACCTTAAAATTTCAGTGAGAAAATAGTCATACAAAAATACAATTCCAGGTAAGTGTCACTGTATTCTCATTGATAGGGAGGGCTCATTCTAGATTGGAGTTCTACAGCACAAAAACGCTTCAAATATTGTCCCTAAAAAACTGTGAAAATCTTCTTCAAATGGTAAAGCTTTCTGTTGAACAGAAGGTAACAAAGAATTTACCTAGGACTCGGAGGGTCTGGAGCATTTTGCTTGAGGACTTTCATTAACTCTATTAATGAAGGTTCCTCCAAAGTCCCAGAATTGACCTGAATCAGCGACAAGTTCTGAAGGTCCCCATCTCAGAGGACCAGCCCCAATTTTGGTGACTGACTCCAGCCCTGTGTTTAAATCTCCCCAGTACTAAAGTACTTGCCAAAAAATTTCACCTTTCACTTCTAGCAAAGGCTGCCTAAAGATGCTTTCTACTTCCCTCTAACCATTTCTTTGAACAGTCTTTAAGGATTGACATTCCCCACCCATATGCCCACTTTTAAATGCTCTACAGACAGGCTTGCTTGTCTATGGCACTAGACTCGATTCCCACCATGCAAAAAAAAAATGTGTACTATATATTACATATATAAAATATGTATCCAATGTTATAACCACATGTAGGAAGCATGAGGTGGGAATCCAGGGACATAATCATAGGAACCATATTCCTCACATGCAGATCTGAGAACAGGTATCATGGGATTCCTGTCCTCAAATTTTGCAGACTGGGTACCGGCAATATAGCATGCAGAAGGGCTGTGGTTCGAATCCCAGCATCCCATATGGTTCCCCTGTGCCTGCCAGGGGCGATTTCTGAGCATAGAGCCAGGAGTAACCCCTGAGCGCTGCTGGGTGTGACCCAAAAACCAAAAGAAAATTTGCAGACTGAGTCGGGTTGGTGGATTAGTCCAGAAAACTAAAGATATTGTGAGAAAATACATTTTTTGCATTCCAAGAAAACTTTTTAAACTTCAGACTGACCTACCTCCGGGGCTGCCTTTATTTGTTTGCCTTAATGCTCTGATGTCAACTAATTCACAGTCTTGCATTTAGATATTGCTCTCATCGCATAATTAATCCCTGAGGATCATAGACCAGGGGAAATGGGCTCGGGAGCCTGGTTTGACACTAGCTCTGACAGCTGGCAAAGAGCTTCCAAGTTCCTTAATGCCAACCTCTCCCCAAGATTGCAGGTAGCCCAGTCCATGGGAGGAAGCTAGTCACAAAGAGTGTGGAAATGCAGTTAGAGCAGAAAAGGAACCACTAGGATGATGATTGTTGGAAAGGATCACTCTGGGCAAGAACTGGGTGCTGAAAGGATGCAAAGTGATAGGCAGGATAACCCTTTAGGAACAATACTGCAAACCACAGTGTTGAAGCAAAAAAGGGGAGAGAGAGAGAGACAGGGGAAGAGAGAGAGAGTATATGTGTGTGAGAGAGAATATGTGTGTGTGTGTGTGTGTGTGTGAGAGAGAGAGAGAGAGAGAGAGAGAGAGAGAGAGAGAGAGAGAAGAAAATGTCTGCCACAGAGGCAGGCAGGAGAAAGAAAGAGCAGGGGGAGGGCAGGAGGGAAACTGGGGACATTGATGGTGTGAGAAATGTGCACTGGTGTTGGAGACTGCATAATAGAAACTCAATCATAAACAACGTTGTAACTGTGGGGGAAAAATAAATGTATAAATAAAAATATTGTAAATTCTGGCACCACAATAAAAATGGTTAAAATAATAAAATTTTTTCCATGTATAGGAACTCTTCCAAATGTGCTGAGAAAGCTGATATAAGTAGAAAAAATTAAGATCACTTAATATATGATTACAAATTATATTATTGTAGTAATATGTATTCATCATTCATTACATGAAGCAGGATTTTACCGAGTTACAAAGATGAGCCATTTTATTTTCTGTAGTGTAAAAGTAATTATTTTCACAAAACCTTTGTATACAAGTAAAAACATTGGATCTAAATCCAGAAGTTGTTTGTAGCTCTTTCCACCCACAGTGTTCTATGTCCAGAGTAAAATATCGTAAAGTCCCCAATTTCCTCGTGATCTGGTTGTCTCTCTCACTGGAAAAATGTCATGCTTTTCATTTTAGCAGGTGAAATATGAACTCTGTGAAAAGGAAATGCGGCAACTAACGCCTTGGCCTGACTTGACCACTGTAAAATGACAGGAGCAGAGCTTAATTTTAAACAAAAAGGAGATAAGAAATCTCAGCTGTTTTCTTTCTTCTGTTTTGAAGAACTCATGCATGCAGAAACTCAGATGCTTGTCAACAATAGTTAAGAGCAAATGTCTCTTCTTAGAAATGGCTTTCAGTGGCGATGAGCACATATAAACACAACAAAATGGTAAATCAGCTGATGAGTCTTCAGGGGAAATAAGTAAGAGAAGTACTAGAGTCAGCTCAAGATCCCTGAGTTACCGATGTTTGCTCTAAATCATCATTTCGACACCCACACTTTGATTCTTTTTTTCCTTTTACACCACCAAGTAATTGGTCAATAGATCAAAACATAGATTAAATTAGTGACTATAATGACTAGAAACAAAGAAAGATTTAATGTTAATAGGCTAATTAACATACATACACACAAACTCATTCTGAGGCTTATTTGTTTGTTTGTCTTCGATTTATTTAGAGACTCCTGGGAAATAATTAAAGAACTTGTGGGGGTACAAAACCTAATAGAAAGTGGAAAGGGGGAATAGTAAAATTAATATAGAACTTAGTTATTTTTTTATCCCCAAAGAAAGCAACAGAAGGTGGAAGAAAATAAAAGAGAGCATAGAAATGGAAGGTTTCCTTTTTAATCATTCCATAGGGAATAGAGTTCAGGTCAACCTTAATATATGCTTGGAAGGGGGCGGGGTGCTATTGTTAATTTAAATAAATTTACAAAAGAAGCAATTAGAATCGCAGAGTTCCTAGCCCAGCCAATCCTTTTTCAAGCCATTAGTTAGGATTCTGTATTAGGGGGCTGGCAAAAAAGCTTTGCATTTCCCATGTAGGCCTGCATCTCTTGATCATGTTTTTACAATTTGGCCTCGCAGAAAGCACAAAATCCAGCCACTGCCCATTCTGCTGGATTCTAATTTCGGAAGAAATCAGGCAACAGACTGACTGTAATTCCTATAGGGTAGAGTGATTGGGCAGCTACTGAAGAAATAATGCAACATTTCAAGGCTTCGATTAGGTGTGTGTG
>PVKC010032748.1:0-14166 GCA_004027635.1 Crocidura indochinensis | reverse complement strand
CCACAGATTTTTGGCTGTTTTAAATTTATGTGAATATATGTATTATTATATATATTTTACTTTTTGAAAAAATTCAATAATTCTATTCTTGGGGCTAGTTTAATAGCACAACCAGGGTTTTTGCACATGTTTGCACATGGCCAGAGCAGTGGCCAGTGGTAGGGCATTTATTTGCCTTGCAAGGGTCTGACCTAGGATGGACCGTGGTTCGATTCCTTGTGTGCCAAATGGTCCCCCAAGCCAGGATCGATTTCTGAGTGCATAGCCAGGAGTAACCCCTGAGTGTCACTGGGTTTGGCCCAAAAAACAAAAAACAAAAAAACAAACAAAAAAGCATATTTATATATACTTATAGTCTGCCTCAGATATATTTTGATATATACTAGGTATTTCAATTAGTGAACAGCAGTTACTAACGAGAACATTTTCGTTTAAAATATGGACTAATCTTAAGTAGAGGTTCTTTCGATTTGGCCTATGTTCCTCCTTGGCATTTCTGTGCCATTACTGTCTCCTTTCCACCTGTGTTGCACACTTGCTTTGAATAGCGTTCACAATTCATTTCTCCTTTAATTACCCCATTATATTTTGTTGTCTTATCTTACTGACCCTTACAGCCTTTAACCTTTAACCTAAAAACATTGAACTTGGTGATTAACTGACTTGAGAGAAACAAACAAACATAATCTTAAGTAATTCAGAAGTAGTGGTTAGTGTTGAAGATGATATAGAGAATTTAGAAACAGGAAAAAATAATATCAACATCTTATTCCTTACTCCATAGGGAAGTTCAATTATTCACTGAAAATGGCTTATAGAACCAAGTAGGAAAATTGGAGACAACAAGATGTGAAGAGGGGACTGCTATATCTCCCCATACCTTTTAGCCAGAACTTATTTTAGCTTTACCTGTATAGGGGAGTGTTCATATGAACAGAACTTGAGCTGAGTGTCATTTACAGGACTGGCCCAGAAACATTTTTCCATCTAAGATCTGTCTTGTTAGTTTACTATCCAATGGCGAGGACAACAAGGAATTAGAAGTAGGTGGAAAAGGAAGAGTCTGGGAAACAATCCAGGCTCATCACATTCTCTAGTCTCCACTCCATTGACCTGAAACTTGGGTGGGCAATAAGCATTTATATTCTATCAAGATATTGGGAATTAGGAAATGTTTGTTATAATAGTTACCTACCGGGCCCAGGAGATAGCATGGAGGTAAGGCGTTTGCCTTTCATGCAAAAGGTCATCGGTTCGAATCCCGGTGCCCCATATGGTCCCCCGTGCCTGCCAGGAGCAATTTCTGAGCATGGAGCCAGGAGTAACCCCTGAGCACTGCTGGGTGTGAGCCAAAAAACAAACAAAAAAATAGTTACCTACCCCCCAGACAAATACAGAAAACTCCTGAAAGTCCACTAGGAAATAGATGGACTATAAAGCTCCTGAAGTAAAAATTAATAATGAGCATGTCTAGTCCACTGAAGATATAAGGGTCCTAATAGGAACATTTAGTCCTTAATGGGATAGCAATCTGCTATTTTTAGGTTCCAACTCCATGCTGAAGAGCAGATGATAAAGCTGTGGATGTATTTAGAAAACTTTTTTAGACAAAATTGCTCAGTGCATCTGTGTTCTTCCTGCCCAAGTAAAAAGGAACACATAAAGGTAAAGTCCATCTGTTTGGGAACTGCTAATGAGACTCTAGGCTCTTAGATAACACATACCTGAACTAGGGGAGTAGATACACAGCATGATGAGACCCAGTTCAGCAGTAGAATAGCATCTACTTCTAAGACTCCCAGAGAGACACATAATTCCAAGTAAAAACTCCTTATTAGTTTAATGTTGTTTAAATGAGAGAGACTTAAAATCCTTACACTATGGATACATGGTTTAACCACTAATTTTCTCTTTTGATAGTGTTGAGGCAACCATTCTGAGGATCTCTAGGGATTTAGTGGGCTTTTATTTTAGATAATCAGAAAAAAATGGCATTATAACTTTTGATTATTTTTACTCTTTATTCTAGTTGGTATGAGTTGTTTATAATATAGCAATTAAATGTAGAACATTTTCATGTTAATTATCCTAGTTACTGAACAGTTTTTCCAATTTGAGAAAGTTGCTTTCTAAATAACTCTACCTATCAAAAATGAAACTTGGCATTTAGGAAAAGAAGTTCTATAAGTATAGAGAGCTTTAGTCCTAAGAAAGTTTAAACCAGAGGGTGCCAACATCAGTGTCTAATTCTGTCCCAGGTTATAATGCCAGAGAGTAGTGTAGACCTCAATCCATTTGAAGGAAGTTCTTTTGATAATTAATTTCAATGTGTTTATGCTGCTTCTTTTAATAAGATATGGAACTCAAAAGAAAAATATCACATGAAAGTTACTAAAAGAGGAATAGATAATCAAGATCAAATAGTTTTTTTCTTGATGGCTATAATGGTTGATGTAATTAAATAAAAATTAGTTTTGATTCTGTCAATGAAAATAAAGAGTATATAACAAATTATGGGGCCGGAGCAGTGGTGCAATGAACCACGAAGAAGATGAACTGAAAGCTAGGACAAATGGAGATTAGGCCATGTTCCAGTAAACTGAATGGCATTCGACCATATTCAGGCTACAACTTGCTCTCAATAAGACCTCCCTTAACAAGTGGTTCTTCTATTTGATGCTGGGAATGGGCTGATAAGGAATAAACTGATCCAGACAGAACTCAGAAACCAAATACAGTGTACAGGGTAGATGAGAAGGAGCCGTCTAGGGAAGAAATGTAGGACATCTTCTTCATTCACAAGGCTCAAAGCCTGTAGCACACCCAAGTGAGGCATCCAGTGTGCCTGTGAGTATGCAAATGTAGTGCTCAGGCAGAGGAGATCCTAAAACTGTGACCTGGGCCCGGAGAGATAGCACAGCGGTGTTTGCCTTGCAAGCAGCCGATCCAGGATTAAAGGTGGTTGGTTCGAATCCCGGTGTCCCATATGGTCCCCCGTGCCTGGCAGGAGCTATTTCTGAGCAGACAGCCAGGAGTATCCCCCGGGCACCGCTGGGTGTGGCCCCAAAAAAAACAAAACAAAACAAAACAAAAACTGCTGTGGCCTGGACATAGATAGCTTCCTACAAAACATTGTTCCCCTAAAAATGGTGTCTTGATGGCAGTTATCTGCTAGGACATTATAGAAACTCCAATTAAAAATGATCTCTAGGGGCCGGAGTGAAAGGGCAGCAGTAGGGTGTTTGCTTTGCCCGAGGCTGACTCAGGATGGACCGTGGTTCAATCCCTGGCTTCCCTTATGGTCCTCCAAGCCAGGAGCGATTTCTGAGAGGATAGCCAGGAGTAACCCTTGAGAGTCACTGGGTGAACCCCCTAAAAAAAACCCTAAAAAAAATCTCTAATAAGGCTGGAGAGATAGAATAGCAGATAGGGCACTTGCTTTGGACATGGCCAAATGGGGTTTGGTCTCCCACACCCCACATGGCCCTGCAGCTTCACCAGGACAAATTTCTGAGTGCAGAGCCATGAGTGTCACTGAACGTCATTGGTATGGTACAAAAATAAAATAAAATAAATGACCACTCAATTGAAATTCTTTGGAGGATTATGATTCTAAATTGCTGTTTGTTTTCCTTTTGCTCCCTCATTCCTTAGGAAATAGCATGCTGTTTATTTTATAGTCTTGAGTTTCTCATCTACTTTTAAGTAGTTAAACATACTTTTGTAGGAGAAGTATCTTATTCTAAAAATAAGACTAGAAGAGTCAATGAGATGCCATCTTATACCATTGAAAATAGCATATATTAAACAAACAAAACCAATCCACCTGGAAATAATCAGTGTCAGAGGAATGTTCTTTGAAAAAAGAACTCAAATTCATTGCTGGTTGAAATGTCATCTGGTTTGACTTCTTTGCAAAACTGAAGATTTCCCAAAATACAAAAAGTGATATCCATATGACCTAGCAATACCACTTCTTGGCACCAACACTGAGATTACAAAACAAAAAAGTATATGTTTAATATGTTCATTGTAGTGCTTATTACAATAGCTAAGACATATAAATAACCCAAATGTCCAATATAAGAGATGAATGGATAAAGAAGTTGTTCTCTACATTATACCCAATTAAATACTATGTAACTATAAGAAAAGATAAAATCATGCAGTTTATTGATATTGTACTAAACAAAATAAGTCAGAAGGACAAATAGTAAATAATTTCTCTCCTCAATGGAATATACTACACTTGAACTTAGCCAAAAGGCTGAGAAGCGATCATCTCTGGAATATAAAGTCAAAACAATAAACAGTATCAAAGAATGACAAATTCTTGGCTTGAATTATAAAACTGTTTAATAAATAATGAGGATAATTCTGAGATTGGGTGAAGATAAGATCAAAAAGGACATAAGTACAGTAGTGAAAGATATTAGGCACTTTGGTGGTGATGGTGGAGTAGAAATATTTATACATTGATATTATAAAAAAAAAGATGGATACAAGGTCCCTAAAGAAAAAGAGACAGAAATTATAGCTCTGTGCCAGACATCTGAAGCTGAAAAATGTGGGAAGGCAAAAAGGCTCTTCTGTGTAACTGTAGAGGGACCAGCTCTGGTAACTGTTCCTATTACCCAGTGCTATGAGGGAGCTTCAGCAACGGCTACTTTTTGCCAAATTTGGATTCCAAATTTAAGATTGATGCCTCCAGTCTTAAACCAAAGGGTGAAGAAGCCACTGTTCAATTAGACCCACCAATGTCAAAAGTCATTTCAGATGAAAATGAGTGAAATCATTTGCTGCTCTAGCCCTAGGCACCCAGATATAAGCTGGTCTCTTGATTTGCTGGTACACAAGAAAAAGAATAAATTTGGGACTCTCAATCTAGAACTAGGTTCATGAAAGCATTAGTGGTTTATTTCTCAAATGGTTGCCCACTGTTACAAAAGAATGGCTTGGAGATTCCTCCAAAAACTGGAAATTGAGCTCCCATACGATCCAGCTATACCACTGCTAGGTATATATCCTAGAAACACAAACATGAAATACAAAAATCCCTTCCTCACACCTATATTCATTACAGCGCTATTTACAATAGCCAGACTCTGGAAACAACTGAAATGCCCCTCAACAGATGAGTGGCTAAAGAAATTGCGGTACATATGCACAATGGAATATTATGCAGCCAGCAGGAGAGATGAAATCATGAAATTTTCCTATACATGGATGGACATGGAATCTATTATGCTGAGTGAAATAAGTCAGAGGGAGAGAGATGCAGAATAATCTCACTTGTCTATGGGTTTTAAGAAAAATAAAAGAACTTTTTACAATAATTCTCAGAGACAAAGAGAGGAGGGTTGAAAGGTCCAGCTCACAACATGAAGCTCACCACAAAAGCGTGGTGAGTGCAGTTAGAAAAATAACTACAGACAACTATCATAAGAATGTGAATGAATGAGGGAAGTAGAAAACCTGTCTAGAGTACAGGCAGGGGTGGGGTAGAGAGGAGGGAGATTTGGGACATTGATGATGGTAATGTTGCACTGGTGAAGGAGGTGTTCTTTACATAACTGAAACCCAACTACAACCATATTTGTAACTAGGTGTTTAAATAAAGATATTAATACAAAAGAATGGCTTATTTGACCAAGGACAATGGCTGTAACTTCTAACCATTTATAGAAAGCTCTCCTCTCCCACTTATTAGCTATTAGCCTATCATACAGGAAATCCCATCTGAAACTTCTAGCATGTAGTCAACTCAGGAACTTGAGTGAATGAGTGACTTATTCTGGAGATTAGCTTGGTTTTTCCAGAGAAGCCCTGCCCTAGAAAGCTACATCTTTGCCAATCTACACAACACTTAAATAAAAGAACAGAGATTTTCTTCAACACTTTAAAACTTCAGGATGAAGAGTTTGAAGGATACCTGGATTTCCAAAGTCATATTTGCTATTTTGTGACAGACAAATCAGGAATCTAATTAAATACACATAATTAGAAACTCTTTAAGTCTAAAAAACCTTTTAAGCATCATTCATCAGGGATGCTGCTTATTAAAAAATGCATATTTTACATTAGTTTCTTTTTAACGATGAAGGAAGATAGATCAACAAAGGTAGGGAAGTAGAAGATGCCACAAAATCATGTCTATTCACTTGCAGGCATCTGGACTATTGTTGCTATTTGATTTAAACATGTTTTTCCTCTTCCTCATCAGCTTCAGTCATGAATTTCTGACTACTGTCCTAAAGTCAGTGATTAGAAAATGAGTAAACTTAGGGGCCAGGCGGTGGCACTGGAGATAAGGTGCCTGCACTAACCTAGGACGGACTGCGGTTCGATCCCCCGGTTCCCCATATGGTCCCCTGTGCCTGCCAGGAGCGACTTCTGAGCGAATAGCCAGGAGTAACCCCTGAGCGTCACCGGGTGTGGCCCAAAAACCAAAAAAAAAAAAAAAAAGAAAATGAGTAAACTTATTCCAATAATTCTTCACTAAGACCTACCTAGGTCAAAAGTTCAATTCTCAGCAGGAGTGTCAGATGGCCCCTGGACCTTAGTTAGCTCAGTTAGCTCAGAGCAAAATGAGTACAATCACTTGCTATTTGTCTCAGTTTCAGATAACCATCATTCAGAGCATATTAAAGTTATAAATATTAATGTTTCTAATTATATAAAAGGGTCAATAACACTGAGGTATGAGTATAGTTAAAATAATCCTATAGAATAAAGAAAATAGCATTCAAATAGCTTTTTTTTTTATCAGATATCACATATGGTAAGTTAATAACGAATCAGGGATGAACCCAGGTAGGCAGTTTGCAAAATCAGCACTCTACTTGCTACACTATTATTTTGGCCCATTATTGCTTATTTCTAAATAAACATTGTAAACTTTATTTGAATAGGTCTGGTATTGCAGCATGGTAAACCACTCAATTTAGTGCAGTAAGGGAAATTTTGCCTCTGTGTTTTAGCCATTCTTCCCTTTGTGATCTTGACTTTCCTCCATCTGGTTTCTTTTTGTGGTGAGAAACACATGCCTGGGACATGCATATTGTCTAGTAAACACATGCATATTGTCTGGTAATCTTGCTTCTTTCATACTGTAGTTTCTCATACTTCTTTCATACTGTAGTCTTGAATGTAGGTATTTCATTGACCATTCAAATAATTTTAGGTATCTAAGAATCTACAAATTTTTACACAAATGCCTGCAAATATTAGCCTTAATTGCATTTGTTTGTACCAGATAACTCTCAGTGAAACAGTAAGAACTCTATGGTTAGTTACCTAAGGGAAGACTAAAGTAAATGAATGTTGATGATCAAAGGCACAAGCTTTCAACTATAATATAAAAACATCTAGGGGAGGTAATGAACAGTGTGATGATTATAATAAAATACTGTATTGTTATACTTAAACTTTGCCAAAGAATACATATTAAAAGGTCTTCCTCAAGGAAAAAAGCCCTGGGCCAGAGTGGTGGTGCGGAGCAGTAAGGCATCTGTATTGCCGGCGCTAGCCTAGGACAGATAGTGGTTTGATTCCCCCAGTGTCCCTTATGGTGGCCCAAGCCAACAGCGATTTCTGAGCGCATAACCAGGAGTAACCCCTGAGCATCACAGGGTGTGGCTCCCCCAAAACAAACAAACAAACAAACAAAAAATAAAATGAAAAAAAGCCCTGAAATTATGTGAGGTGATAGATATTAACTAAATTTATTATGGTAATAATTTTGTAACATTCACATTTAGAAAATTATTATTATGTGTACTTAAAATTAATGCAATGTTTTAGTCTAGTGAAAAATCTTGAGTCAATTGAATGCAATGTTTTCTTAATAGATATAACTGAATAAATCTTTTTTTAAAAAAAGGGCCAGAGCAGTGGCACAAGCAGTAAGGCATCTGTTTTGCGTGAGCTAGTCTAGGAGGGACTGCGGTTGGATCCCCTGGTGTCCCATATGGTCCTCCAAATCAGAAGCAATTTCTGAGCACATAGCCAGGAGTGACCCCCTAAGAGTCATCGGGTGTAGCTGAAGAAACCAAAAAAAATGGGGGGGGGGGTCACTCCTACAGAGATCACTCACAGAGGTGAAGGAACATTGGAACAATCCCTGAAAATTCTTGGTCTGGTGGTAGATGCCTAATACTTCCATGCTCTGGCCAAACATGCATTTCTGCTCAGGCGGTGGGGTACTGAAGAACACCGGGATCACTCTGGCAGGGTTTGCAGTGTCAGGAATAGAGTTTAGGATCTCATGCATGTTAGGCATGAGCTCTACCACTTAGACATCTCCTCTTCCCTAAAGAATTAATGTTAAAAAGAGAGACAGACAGCCTAATAAGAACAAATTAAATCACCTGTTTAGAGAAAGACCAGTGAAGATTAAATGTAGTAGCTACATTTACTAAAAATCTACATTTTTAATTTAATTTACATTTACTAAAAACTAAACAAATACAAATAATTTGGTCCAAATACAATCCTTTTTTCATTTGCTTGTTTTTTGGGGTCACACCAGTGGCACTCAGGGCTTACTCCTGACTCTGCCCTCAGAAGTCTCTCCTGGAGGCTTGAGAATATGGGGTACCTGGATTCAAACTACTGCCCATCTTGTGTTGGCCACATGCAAGGCAAATGTCTACCACTGTGCTATCACTCCGGCACCCCGAATACAATCTTTAAAAAGTATTTCTTCCAAATACAATCTGTGTCTTCCTATCAACTGTTATTCCCTAGGCCAAGAAACCTGTAGTTTTGCTACTTAGTCATTTAATGCCCAGGCTTTTTGCACCTCCCTGTAATTCAGACACTATGTGAATCAGCAAATCTACTCCTCAATGCATGCTGAGATTTGTTGGTAACCCAGCAGCATCTTATGTGGTTCCCAAGTGCTTGAAATTTCGGCTTCCTTCAGTACTGACTTGACTTTGATACTGTTTCACTTACTTTTAAATCCCAGTGTCTCCTGCACTAGAAGGTTATAATATTCTAAAATTTTAAATATAAACACAAGAATCTTTTAAACACTGCCTAACATAGTACTTCTAAGCCTTTATTGTAACAAACCCAGCTTTTCGAAAAATCATAGGAAGTTTGATATGCATATTTGGCAATTTGATTTGATTGCTTTAATTTTGAAGCAAATCATAGTTTTTAAAATTATTTAAATGAAATAAAATTAAATAAATGAAATAAAATGTGTTAATTTTATTTTACAGGGAATGCCAGAAACATTACTATGCTATTGCAAGAAAATGAGTAGGATGGGGTCAGAAAGATAGTTAGATTGTTGCTCTGTATATGGCCTACCAAGGTTCAATCTCTCATACCACAAATGGTCTTGAACTATGGTCACGAATATCCCTGAGCACAGAGCCCGGAGTAAGTCCTGAGCAGCACTGAATGTGGGCCCCAAAACTAAAAGAGAAATAAAAGAAGTATCATTGGGGAAATCTATACTAGTATTATTTTAATTTGGTGTTCTGAAAATCAGAACATAATTTCTTGTGCCAGTGTGCTATTTGGGGTGAAATCACAGGAGAGCCAGTGTATGTCTGGAGGTGGGAGAAGAAGGGGATAGAAGGATATGCAAATTAAGAAGTGCATGCATGGCTGATCTGGCCAGTGCTTCTCCAGGACACACAGCTACTCTTTGTAGACAAGGGCTATGAGAGATGCCATGTCAAGTTTCTGTGTCCACAGAGAGGTGCATAGACTCTCTGCAATCCCCCTCCCAATTCTCCACCTTACTTGCTTGGCATTTTCAGGTTGTGAAGCTCAGTTCCTCTAAGAGCTTCTGGGAAGAGTATTTTTCCCTGGGTCTGAGCAAGGCCAAATGGGGAACTCTAGTTGCTGTGGTGCTTCTCACAAGAGCAGATACAGTGGGGACTATGTTTAGTCTGCTTCAAAAATCCCATGAATTTGTGAAAGGATCTCTGGAGGTGCTAAAAGGAAATAAAGTGCTATTCATGATGCATAATCCTTCATTAACAATAGTACAAACCATAGTGTCAAAAAGTGGGGGAAAAAAGAAAGAGGAAGAGAACCAGAGACAGAAACAGAGACAGAGAGAACTAAAATGTCTGCCATGGGTGGAGGGTGGGAGAGGGTGCAGGAGAAATTGGGAGTAAATGTGTACTGGTAAAGGGTGGTGTACATTGTATGACTGAAACTTAATATGAATAATTTTGTAACCATGGTGCTTAAATAAAATAATAATTTTTGGGAAAAAGAATATAATCATATGTATGCTTTCTATGTACCACCAGGTGTGGTCCTCTACAAACCCTTCTACCCTTCAAAGAAAGAAAGGCCTAATTGTAGAACAGTGTATACCTATATCCTATAAGTGTTCAGGATGATGTGATTTCCCTATAAAGTTAGTGAGCTTTATTTAATATTAATGGAATTAATATAAAGCTAATAAAACAGCCAAGCTTTACTAAAAAACAAAAAATGAAAATGAGAGAGAAAGGATCCCTATAATCAGATGCAATGACAATCACAGAGCACCTAGTACTCTTGGCTTATGGGAGTAACATCAATTGTGTGGCACTTGCCCTTCTACTGGGAGACAGAAGTGACCAAAATACCTGGGCACAGTATGACTTAGAGAAAAGGGTGAAATAGATGTAATTGTTTCACTTTCAGCTTTCTGATTTTAGCAGATCGGTTTTCCCAATCTAGAAATTCTGAGAAAAGGAGTGTAATCTGAAGATTGTCTATGTGTGAAGAAATCAGAAAATCACTTGTTATTAGAGAGATATAAGTTTATTTTATATAGTACTGAAACATTTTATCTATAATACACAAGTCCAGTGATTTTCAACAGTTGATCTGTAGAGCTGTTCCTGTTTATAGTCATTAAAGGAGTAATAGCCACGTATATACCTCATTTAGTCCATAGACCTGTTTTCATCTTCAGGTTACTGGGGCCAATCTGTAGTTGTGAATTGTTGAGAACCACAATACAACCCTCTCACTTTTCACCTGTTGAGCAGACATAAGATGAGCCTTAGTCTTCGATTTTATTTTATAATATAGGGGTAGAAAATTTATGATAAATAAATAAATATATGATATATATTAGAAAAACATTCTTATACTTTTCATTTGACCCTTTCCACAGTCCATGGTACACATTGGTTATTACTATATAACAAGATTAGAAATAGGATCTTTGGGGCCCGGGAGATAGCATGGAGGTAAGGCGTTTGCCTTTCATGCAAAAGGTCATCGGTTCGAATCCCGGTGCCCCATATGGTCCCCCGTGCCTGCCAGGAGCAATTTCTGAGCATGGAGTCAGGAGTGACCCCTGAGCACTGCCGGGTGTGACCCAAAAACCAAAAAAAAAAAAAAAAAAAAGGATCTTTGTGTCTTGACTCCAAAGTTAAATATATTTCTGTTTTGCATTATATCCCTTTCTGCTGGAATTCCATTTAGCGCAACATGTAAGAGGCCATCTTATCAACATATACTTTGTTGGCCGAGGAATCCAGATACTTCCTTTTTGCTAGCCCTTTCAGTACTCAGTACTAATTGCTTAAATATGTTTGACCCATGCTCCTTGGCAAGGAGTCAGTGGGTTAATCTAGGTGACTTTAGCACTAGGGAATGCCTAAGATTATTGGCACATGTTAGAAGACAGTAAGGCCATGACTGAACCCAAGGCAGGATGCCAAGAATCAGAGCTGGATAATTAAACATGGAGATTAAAATTACCCTCAAACCCAGCCAAATCACAAGTCATATTTAGTAATTGGAGGATAGAGCCCAGGAATTGTGGAAGATAGAGCCCAAGGAATAAAGAACCGAAATAAGAGAGAATAGTTCTGAGTTAACAATCAAGTGATATGTTGGTGGTTTGGGGAGGAGTTTAGAATGTGATCATGGCAAAGCTAAACCCATTTGAAGAGCAAATCCTAAAATGAAAACAAAGCAATTTTTTTCTGCCTAGTGAAAATTCCCTATTTATAATTATTAATGGAATGTTTAACTTGGATACACACATAAGTGTTTAAAGCTCAAAGTATATGTATTCTGTAATGAAATGTAAGCTTTTGGGCTGGAGTGGTGGTGCAGTGGTAGGGTGTTTGCCTTGCAAGAGACTGACCTAAGATGGACCGAGGTTCTATCCCCAGGCGTCCCATAAGGTCCCCCAAGCCAGGAACTAGTTTTGAGCATATAGCCAGGAGTAATCCCTGAGATACACCGGATGTGGCCCCCAAACCAATATATATATATATATATACATATATATACATATATATTAAAGGATGTATATATATAAATAATTAAAGGATATATATATATATATATATATATACATCCTTTAATTATTTCAAGGGAGGAACAATCTAGACCTTAGATCTTAAACTGCAAGGATTTTAAGAGAACATCAACCTTTGTAGGATTTACCTATATGGAGATACAAAGCAGGTCAGAGATGAAGTGACAAAGATATAAAATTTTAGATGTGTGATAATAACCCAGGGATGAGGGCAGAAGGGTTTAGTATGAATAGTGGCAATAAATACACTTTAAATTTGTTCATCTAATTACACACAAGTTCATCTCTTTTTACTGGCCCAATATATAAAATATATCCTTTGTTTAGAGGGACTGGAGTTTAGTAGGTAGAAATTAAAAAAGAGAGACATTTTTATTGATAGAGATGGCATTGTAATGTACTTGTGCTACATGATTTTGAGATATGAAACAATTGAGTTCAAATGTATCAGTTTGTAGTATTGCATATATTACTTAAAAGTTCTCTGAATGAGGAGGACTGGAAGGTCCAGCTCACAACATGAAGCTCACCAAAAACAGTGGTGAGTGCAGTTAGAGAAATAACTACATTGAGAACTATCATAACAATGTGAATGAATGAGGGAAGTAGAAAGCTTGTCTCGAGAGCAGGTGGGGGTGGGGTAAGGAGGAGGGAGAGTTGGGACATTGGTAATGGGAATGTTGCACTGGTGAAGGGGGGGTGTTTTTTATATGACTGAAACTCAACTACGATTGTATTTTTAATCAAAGTGTTTAAATAAAGATATTAATTAAAAGAAAAGTTCTCTGAATAATCTTACTATTTCTCATCTGTAATATGGGATTAATAACATTTCCCTAGAAATATTAAGGTAGGACTTATATGAGATTGTATAATAGTATTCTCTTATGATAGTCAACTCTTCAGAAACATTTTCCAGGATGTGTGTTTGTGGATTTGAGTCACTCTCAATAGTGCTCAGAGCTTATTCCTGTCTTTATATTCAGGAAATCATTCCTGGAGATGTTCAGGGGACCTTATGTGATTCCAGAGATTGAACATGGGTCAGTCATATTCAAGATAAGTTCCTTACCCACTGTATTCCCTCTAGCCAACTCTAGATATATTGTATTATTTCTATCTCATTATATATTTATATATTTTTTTGATTTTTTTGTTTGTTTGTTTTTGGGCCACACCCGGCGGTGCTCAGGAGTTACTCCTGGCTGTCTGCTCAGAAATAACTCCTGGCAGGCACGGGGGGACCATATGGTACACCGGGATTCGAACCAACCACCTTTGGTCCTGGATCAGCTGCTTGCAAGCCAAATGCTGCTGTACTATCTCTCCGGGCCCTCTACCTCATTATTTTAAGAGCACATCTCTGTCATTTTATTTGATGGTGATGTCACTGGAAGATTCTGTGTAACCAGAACTCAAAACAGCATGGGAAAAATAAACCACTTGGACTACATGAAGCATAACTGTGGCCCATTTCTGTTCCACACAACTGAAGCTGTGAAAAAAAATATGATACTTATTCCTATCTGGGCCATATGTCTCATTGTACTGTGAAGATATTTTAGAAAAATTCCCAAATTTCTTTTGGGAAAGGCCCCCATTGCAAATAGACAACAATTTGTTACAGGTGTGAATTAGCCATGGTAAAAGTAGATTTTCTGGCCTTAGTAAATTCTTCAGATGCCTGATCTTCTGGTGACACTAGCATGTGTACACATGAACCACCATACCCAGTTATTACTAAAGTTATTAAGGTCTACATGCATTGCAAGAGACACTAACTATGCTCTATTCTTTTTAATTATAAAAGAAATTTTGAACACCAAACTCATTAAGTAATGCATTTGTATCTTTCTTGGGGGGAG
>PVKC010032747.1:0-14168 GCA_004027635.1 Crocidura indochinensis | reverse complement strand
AAAAAAAAATTTTGAATGGCATGTGCCTGAGAAGACTACAGTATGAAATATTCAAGATTTAGAATAAATTCACTGGTTGGATAAAAAGAATTATTTTAATTTTTGTGTACAAATTTTGGGGTTGGACATCCGGGCTTAGCAACAATTTTAAATGAGCTTTAATTAAACTAAGTATGTCAGATGATGGGTTTTAAGTCATCCAATTCCATTGAGCAATAAATTAAACTCTTTTAAGACTTATTTATATGTTTATAGCCTTTTATAATGAGGTTTTCTTTGATGTTTTAGTGTACTGATTTTTATTTTATCTTCACAACAGAATGTTAAGTTTTTCAAACATTAAGGGACATAGACATATACTATTCATAAAAATATATCTAATTTAATAATTCTTTCAAATTCACTAATTATTACATAATACTCGATCTGTGTAGAATAAATAATAATATTATTTATTATTATTCAAATTCACCAATTATAATACTCGATCTGTGTAGAATAAATAATAATATCATTTATTATTATTCAAATTCACCAATTATAACATAATACTCGATCTGTGTAGAATAAATAATAATATTTATTATTATAGTAAGATAAATATTCTGTGTAGAATCTAATCAAATTACATCAACATAAAATGTCATTTTTTTCCTACCAATTGCTATAAAGGCAAAGTTAAGACTTCCATGGTAATCAAGACTTTTGAAAGAATTATAAAATATTAGTAATAAAATGATAAAATATGCCAAAATATTGAGAAGTTTTAGGTGACTTTCAAAAAGTATCAGAACTCAAAAGTGGATGGAGCAATTACATTATGTAAGAACATTAGCTCTATTAGAATATAAATGTTCGTCTATTTTATCCACTGTTTTTTTTTCTCCCAGTCCCTACAACAGTAGCACCTAAGTTCGTGTTCAATATTTATCGTTTAGCAAATAGGGTTTTAATCAGCTGTTTCTCGGTGAATTTGAGTATTTATTATTTTAGTCTTGTTTCCTAAGTACTAGCAATAATAACAATGAAACAATAGTAAAACAGCTATAGGGACTTTTAACTGTGTTTGCAGGGTACGTTCGAGTTACTTAATAGCTAAGAAAAAAGTCAAGTTGAAGTTGTGTAACTAGAGAAATATGCAGTGAGGCAGGAAAGGGATTGTCCGTCATTTCAAAGCTGGACAGACCCACTTGAATTCTACACTTTATTCTTGAAAACACATTTAAAAGGGAGCCAACAAGCAGTAGCATATCTAGAGGGAGTAACTAGGATGGTCTCACAGAAAGGATGGTTGGAAAACTGGAAATAGTTGGAGAAGCATTAAGGATTATGCAAGGATCCTCTTTTCTATATGAAGTGGCATCATGAAAGTAACTCTTTCCCAGGGGACCAAAGTAGGAAAGAAACTAATTAGATTTATGGAGACCATAAGAGTGTCAAGTTATGTGATCATGTGCAAGTCGCCCAACTTCTCTGAGCCTCATTTTCTTCATTCATAACATGGAGATAGTAATAGTCCATTCATAATAGAGTTGTTAGTAGGATTAAATGAAGTAATGTAAGAAATTAGTATGGTGCCTGGCACATCACAAGTACTCAACAAATGCCATTCCTCTTACATATCAATCAAAAGGCTCCTTGTGTTTACATTTTGTTTGTTTAAGAAATGGTGACCCCAATTTCGGTCTCAAACTGTGGGAACTCATCAGTTTCTTCTGAGGGCAGAGCAGTTATTTTTTTGTTTTCAAAAGAGCTGCTTCCACTGATGACACCCTGATATATACACAACACTTCAGTCCTTTCCGTGGAGTCTGGACGTCTGCTTTGTTTGTCAGTCTGTGTAGAATAGAGACAGGAAGACACAGTGAGACCCAGGGGCCTACAAACTGGAGTCCAGGCTGGTAGGTCGGGGAAGTGTTCCTGTGAGTCACTGGCTAAAAAGCTCGGCTCCCTCAGGCTTCTAGGCTCCTCACACAGGGAGACATTTCCTGTTCTTTGTAATCTCAGGTTCCCCCTCCCCCAGGAGTTTCAGAGGAAACTCTTTAAATGAATTGTTATAATCCAAGGGAAGGAGTGAGTGTTTTTAGTGGCTGCCAAGATCGGGAATCTCCCCAATCTTGAGAAACCAGGCAAGTCAAGTTGGTTCTGCCTTGCTGTTGTGGCCTAAGGAAACACAGGGCCTTGACTTGTTTCCTTAGGCTGTCGCTACCTTGTGAGCTAAAACACGACTTGTGCCTTCCAAATTAATTCTTCTGTAGCCTGTCTGGAAAAGGACAAAGACTTCATTTCATTGTAACTTTGGAGAAGGTACCTTCAATCCCTTTGGATTTGCTTAAGTCCCATGTTGCGTGAAGGCCAACATTGTTAAGTGCTTATTACCTCATAGGTGAAGGTGAAAGGGGATGGGACGTTGGGGTAGGGAAGCTGGCCATCTTGGTCCAGATCCTGGGTCTTTGACAGGTTTATGAAGGGTAAAAGGCAGGAGAAGAATCACCTCCCTTGGCTTTGGCCTCCCCCATTGGTTCAGTTTGGGATCCTGTGGAGGCCCCTGTTTGAGACTGCAGACTGATTAGGCTGCAGACTTGCTGGGGTCATTAGGAAAGTGCACAAGCCCTGGAACATAAGGCCCAGATAAGGATCTCCCACCTCCAGATAAGGAGCTGTTTAAGGGAACCTAAGGAAACCCTGGGTTTGTTTCCATAACGCTGGACAATGTAAAGTGTAATCCCCATACAGATATAATTAGCTGTTAAGCATATTAAATGTGAGGAAGGGGTGCTCTGCTGGGCCATTAATTACTGGAAATCCACTCCAGGGAAACCTAAGGCAGGTATCTTTTCCTGCCAGATGGTGAGTGCCGGGTAGAGATCAAGAGGCTGAGCTTAAGGTGACTTCAGCAACCCCAATTTTCCAAAAGAAGGGACCTGGGAGCTCTAATCTTAAGAGTCCTAGAGCCCTTGGACCTTGGTAGGACAGAAAGTACTGTCTCTGAGGAAGGATTAGAGCAAATCATAACAATACAGCAAATAGTTTACTTGCTGTTTTCCGCAGGCTGCAGGTTTTGCTCTCAGTTAGTCTGTGATCTGGTGAAGGTATGGAACTCTTGCAGAACTAGCGACATGGCAAATTTCTTAAGAAAGGCTTTACATCATATTTCTAGTCAAGGAATAATAATTTCTTGCCTTAACTCAATGGCATATCCTACTATTGATGCAATATAAAGAACAGGAACATCAGCAACAATAATAATCATTATGAAGAACTTAACTTCATATTAGGAAGAGTACTAAACACTCCTTTGGAGTATTTCTCAACTTTTTTTTCTAACCATGAATGCCTGACCATCCTATTTTCTTCCTGTAGCCTTCCTCTCCCCCAATCTTACTGGTTGGTCTCCCAGTTTCATTCTAGGGTCCCTCACAGATTTTTATCTGTGTCTTCCTTGAAATATTCTAGGGCCCACAGGAGGGCCATTTGGCCTGGGTGAAAAATGCTGATGTTATTAACTGTTTATTCTAGCCCTGTGAACTATGTAGCCAAGACTATCACCAGTGTTTTACAGATAAGTAAATTGAGGCACAGACAGGTTATCTTTTTTGTACAAAAATGTATACTCGGCAAAGTAATGAGTTTAGATATTAATCCCAGAGGCTGATTCTTCCTCTTATCTTCTTGCTAAAATTTGTGTGGGGGGAAAACAACAATTCTTTAGACTACAATTAACCCAAACTAAAATATATTCAGAAACTATGTAGGTAGATTCTATATAATCTTCTTTGACATCTCTTAGTGTCTGCATGGTACAGCCTGATTCTCTGAAGTTAATTTGAAGACTCACATTTTTTAGGAAGCTACTTGAGATGCTGGAATAACAAAGCAGTCATTGAGAAACATTTATATTATATTTGAATGTCTTCAAATTTGATGAGGAGAAGGCTTCTTGAGCTAATAACCAACAACAATAACCAACATACTAGGAAGATTGTTGCAATTTTAAGTTTTGAATATTTAAACAGACACTTGAAAAGTTCTCCTGGCATTGAACTGGTCATCTACCATGCTGATAATTATGTTCTCAGGAGAATTTGTATGCCAGAACGGGTGCATGAGACAGGCTGTTAATGCCCTTAAATCATTTTGGTCTGGGCTCTGTGCATCAGAAAGATTGGAACACAAAACTGCTATTTGAGAACCCAACAGGCTAGATCCTTGTGAAGGGAAAGCGAGAGATTGGAACCTTTTCAGAAGACAATAATTATTTCTATCTCCTCCCCCACAATTATTTCTTTTAAATAACTGAAGAGTCTCCCTGGTGTGCCTTCAAAGTTCATCCAAGGCTACTGACATCTGTCATCTGATGTGATTCAAGGTCATGCTAAATACTGGAGAATTTTGCTGTAAAATGCTGAGCCTATACTAGAGGATAATATGATCTTCTGGAGGACTAAGAACATTAGAGGACAGAGTTTGTGCACTAGATGTAAGATGGCAAGAAAGCAAGTAGTTTTGTGGCTAGCAGTGACCAGGTGGGATTGGAATAAAGAATGACCAGGTTAGTCAGGCATTTCTGAGAGGAAAAAAAACAGCTCACTCCATATCTTATCAATTGCCCTTTTGTGTGATTTAAGACAGCTCAGTATTAATTTTTTTTTGTTGTTTTTAAGTGTGTGGGTGAGGTAGAGTGTGGCAGGCATGGATGGAAAACTAAATGACTTGGTACTCATTTCCAGAGCCTTAAGGAGATAACATCACAGCAGGAGCCATATGGGGGGCACTTAGGTTAGCTTTGCCCTAAAACAAAATAATAATCACAAAGCGATCTTTACATTTTCTGATAAAGGTCTCCTTCTTGCCTACTGCCAGAAGCTGAAGAACTTTATATGGGAGTTAAGGCTAAAAGCAGCAGGGTGCACAGAGATAAACCACCCACCCTTATTAACCAACTTGCTTTTTAATGGCAAGAAAGTCATCAGTAGCTTGGCAGACCTTAGAGGGTTCCCACAGGGAGCCTGCCATGCCCTACTCTGGCTTGTTATGTTTTATTGGCAGCCCACAGCTTGTGGTAATCGTAGAGCCATCTCTAAGAAAGATCAGTCTCTGAAAGGTGCAAGATAGTAGTCTTAACCTCCTAACCCCTGGTTAGGTAAGAAGGCAGCCCGGTGTGAAAGTTGCCCTTCTTCTTTGAGACTCTGCTACGATGGATTTCATTTCTGAGCAATTAGTTGAACACTTTTCAGCAGGCGCTATTGCTCATGACATCCTTGCTAAGAATGCATGTCCCTAAAAAGAACTTTGAAGCTTATTTGAAATGGAAAGTTAGGAGATTTTAGGGCCCTGTAGCATCCACAATATACCAATCAAACGTGAGATAGAGTCTAACATTACATTTTCTCAGTAGTCATACTTATGTACTACTGCAGTGGCACTTATCACAAAATACATTTAAATGACATGATTGAACAAAGTCATCTACATCCTTGATTTAGTCACTGGAAGCATCTTTGGGCAGATTTTGTAGGAATCTAAAAAAACAGATATCATTAATGTGCATATTAGGTGCCAAAGACTTCTGTCTCATGAAAAGTCTCTGAGGGAAAACTTTCAAGAGAAATCCCAGCCTTGAAAGACGTAGAAAAATCATGATGGAGATATCCATGAAAGTGTCTGTTAAACATGTTGCTCTTGGGTAAAAATAATAGAGAATGCCTTCTTTCAGATAGTCTTGACTTGAATAACCTAGGGGCCAATGCTTTACAAATTCCCCCTAGCAACTTTTTCCATAATATACATTGAGGAAAATAGGTAGCATTCTATAAGATATGAATGTGAAAGGTGTCTTCAATGATATAATTCCATTGGAAAGATAACAATGAAACAAGTGAGATTACATCAAATTTTAATGTTTTGTATGAAACCAGAAACGGAGGCTAAAATTAAAAAAACACCCTATTGAATGGGAGGAAATACTCACACACCATACTTCAGACAAAAGATATGTCAAACACTCAAAAGCACAACAAAAACAAATAACCTCATTTTAAAAAATGGAGATGAGCAGACACTTCTCCATAGAGAGGCATCTTCTCTATCATTATCAGTGAAATATAAATGAAAAGAGCAATGAGGTATCATTTCATACTAGTGAGAATGGCATAAATAAAACACTCATGACAGTGCTGGAACTGGAGCATTGAGTGGATAGGGCATTTGCCTTGAATGTGGTCAACCCAGGTTCAATTACGAGCATCACATACGGTCTCCTGATCCTGTCAGAAGTAATTTTTCAGCACAGTTCCAAAAGTTATCCCTGATCACCTGCGGAAGTGGATCCAAACCCAAACCAAACCAAAACAAAAACAAACAAGCAAAGACCCCCTAACAGTGAATGTTGGTACTTGGTACTCGTGGTGAAAAAGGAACCTTAATTCACTGTTGGTGAGAATGTCATCATGCCTTTTTACAACATGAATGGGAAGAAAAGATATCATGTTAAGTGGAATAAGCCAGAGGAGAAGTACAGGGTGGTTTTATTTATATGTTGTTTATAAAGAAGCAAAGCAAGGAAATAGTATCAAATGATGACAAACACTTGAACTTGTTTACAGAGCTGCGGTTACTAAGAACTGGAAGGAGGAGCTTGGGTTGAGGGACAAAGAGTCGGCTTAGAAGTGACAGGAGGACAGTGTGGAGAGCCTTTATATATTTTGGAGGAGGGTCTGTACTACTTTGGTGGCATTGAAGGTGCAGGAATTTTGCACAGAAAGACATAAATATTAACACTAATATAACCATGTTATTTCAACTAAAAATATCTAGTTGTTCTAGCACAGAGTTATAGTGAATGATCCCTGGTTTAAACAGTAAAGAATAAAATGCATAGCTTCACACAATAAGATTATAGTGATAGAATGGGCTTCAGAAGCTACAAGATGCCACCAAGTTTCTCTGAGTATCACCTCTTTTCTTTCTTTAGTGCGAGTGCAGGTATTACAGGTATATTGCAGTTGGTCCAGATATAATTCTGTAAGAAGGGAAAAGAGAAACTCTCTCATCCTGAGGCACCTTCTCAGGCTCAAGTAAATGATTTTAGAAACTCCCACCTCTACCGCAGATATCAGTTGATAGTTCATTGGTTTAAGCTAACCATTTTATGAATCAATCACTAGCAAAGAGAAGGGGATTATTCTGAGACCAACCAGGCCAACTCTTGTAATTGAAGGGCACTTAACTGTGTTCATGCATAGAGCGAAGTCTGGTAGGAAGATAAATGAAGTAGGCAACTCAGAAGCTCACCATTCATTGTGAGTGGTAAGGTAAACTGGAATGGCATGTTCAGTTTCATTTATCTTTTCACTGCTTTATCAGGTTATAAAAGTGTATGTGTTATACAAAAGTGTTGTATGTTCTTTGTGCAAATGTTTTTAAATTCAAATTGTTTACTACCTTCTATCTTTGTTGTTATATTAATAATTATTACCCATTAGTGTATTCTAAATATAAATGCTTACTATAAATATAAAAACACTATATGCAAATATACAAGTATATAAGCATTTGCTTTGCTTTATATGTTAAAATATTTTGTTTTTGTTTTAGTTTTTTGTTTTTGGGTCACACCCGGCAGTGCTCAGGGGTTACTCCTGGCTCTATGCTCAGAAATCACTCCTGCAGGCTCAAGGGACCATATGGGATGCCGGGATTCGAACCACCAACCTTCTGCATGCAAGGAAAACACCTTACCTCCATGCTATCTCTCCAGTCCCATGTTAAAATATTATATATATAGTTAGTAGCCAAAATTTATGAAATAGTATTGATAGTATTAACATATTTTGCTATATATGTGTTTTAATATAATACACTGTATCTAATGTACAAAATACATAAATACGGGGCCAGGACACGGTCTGTCCTAGGTTAGGGCGTGCAAGGCAAACGCCTTACAACTCAGGCCCCTAGCTCTAAGTTTTGATGGTGATATAATATTTTATTATTAAATGCACCATGACAACTAAAAATCAGTGGCGCTAGAGGTAAGGTGTCTGCCTTGCCAGCACTAGCCTAGGACAGACCGTGGTTCCATCCCCCCAGCATCCTATATGGTCCCCCAAACCAGGAGCAACTTCTGAGCACATAGCCAGGAGTAACCCCTGAGCGTCACCGGGTATGATCCAAAAACCAAAAAACAAACAAACAAAAAACATAAATATGTATTGATATATAGGATTATAATATACATGACTTTTTTATTTGCTTGGTTTGGGGTTTTTTTTGTAGAGGGGCACACCAAGTGTATCTCAGGGCTTATTTCTGGTTCTATGTTCAGGGATCATTTCAGGGCTCAGGATTTTTGCTTTGCTTTCTCTCTGGCTCTGCATAACATTCTTTTTATTTTTTATAATTTCTTTATTTAAACACAGTGATTACAAACATAACTGTAGTTAGGTTTCAGTCATAACAAGAACATCCCCCCCTTCACCGTGCAACCTTCTCATCACCAGTGCTCCCATCTCTCCCCACCCCCCTCCTCTATTTTTGAGACAGGCTTTCTACATCCCTCACTGACATTGTGCATAAAATTCTTGAGATCCATGTTTTTACTAAAACTGTGACTATTTTACCACCTTGTTATTTGCCTCTATGTGTATATATGTGTGTGGTATGGAGACTCAAACTCAGGTTCTCATGTAAGCAAGGAATGTGTTCTATGATAGAGTCACATCCAGATTCTTTTAAATACTCTTCCTATCTCTAAGTTTTTGGGGATTTTTTGTTTGTTTGTTTGTTTTTGCACTTTGGGCTACACCCAGTGGCACTCAGGAGGTTACTCCTGGCTATGCACTCAGAAATCGCTCCTGGCATGCCAGGGGATCGAACTGTGGTCTGTCCTAGGATAGGGCGTGCAAGGCAAACGCCTTACAACTCAGGCTCCTAGCTCTAAGTTTTGATGGTGATATAATATTTTATTATTAAATGCACCATGACAACTAATCAATCATTGTTTGACATTTGCTTCCTTCCCATGTTTTCCTTATTAAATATAGTAACTTAACAAGCATTATTGTATCATTATTTATTTTGGAAATCTATTCTTAGAGGTAAAGTGGTAGAATTAAATTTAAGAATATATTTTAAACCTTTTTTTTTTTAACTATTTGCAACTTATCAATTGATAGGAGAGGCACAATGCCTTATGGAAGCAAGTTAGAGAATATATTTGGTCAGTTGTATGAAAATCTCTAAAAATATTTATATCTACTAATCCTACTCCTGGAAATTTTTACTGAGGAATCAACCTGAAATAAACAATAACAGGAGACGGCTGGCTGCACAAAGATGTCCCTAGAAGCATCTTTTGTCACTGTAAACAATTCTAAAACAATTCAGAAACAATTGAAGTACTTTTGAAGTACACTACTAGAAAGTTCTTGAAGATTATCCATTTTTCAAGGACAGAAAATTAACACCTAGTGTGGTGGTTTTCTATATTTAATCTAGGAATGAGTCCTGGTTCACAGTTGTAAAAGGTGAAAAATACTGATCAAGAGTGCACTAGTATTAGGCATCTAAATCCATCTTGTGCTTTTTAAAATGTACACCTTTTTTTTTTATTAATGGATACTCAGTAATAAATAATGGAATCTCCTTTAGGTGAGCACTAGATAGAAATTTCCAAATGTAACTGAAACTTTTTGAACAGGCATAAAATATTCTAAACCTATTATTTTTATAACTGCAAAATCTTACTAAATATAAAATATTGGTAAGTAAGTATCTCATTTTATTATATAATGATTACATGGCACTACATTTGGGAGGGGGGTCTGGGTCACACCCAGCAGCGCTCAGGGGTTACTCCTGGCTCTACACTCAGATCGCTCCTGTCAGGCTCGGGGAACCATATGGGATACCAGGATTCAAACCATTGTCCTTCTGCATGCAAGGCAAATGCCCTACCTCCATGGTATCTCTCCAGCCCGGCACTATTAATTTTAAAATAGAAAACATAAAAATGATTCCTATATAAAAGGAATATTTAAAAACATGCTCTATTTAATATTTAAATATTTAAAAACATGCTCAAATTTACATGTTTTGAACAAATCTACATGTTTTGAAATTTGGTTTTTGGACCACACCTGGTAAGCAGCCTGAAAAATAGTTTCTAAAGCTTTTAAGGAGAAAATGCAGAAGAAAGAAATGGAGAGAAAAGGAAAAATAATAAGCTGAAGTAATTATTCCCAACATTATCTTTTTAAATACATTTCTGAAAGTCAAATGCCTAGTTATTCTTGGCAGAATATAGCAATAAATAATGCTCAGACTGATTAGAGATTTACCTAGAAGGAAGATGAAGTCTTTGGTCCATTTATTACACTATTAATAAAAATTAATAAGGAGAGAGGGAGGGAAAAAAAGAAAAATTAAAAAAGTATGAATATTTACAACAGAGCTCAAAATAATATTTTAATGCATAACTTGAGTAACAATGTGATTAATCTTTTAAATATAATTCAGAGAGATAGATTTGAGTGACAAAATAATACCTATGATTAGAATGATCATAATTAAGACCATATTAAATTTCTTTAATTAGCATATTGTTCACAGAAATAGATCTCTTTTAAAATTGGGTATTAATATTGCTATTAACTTTGTAACTATTCTTTACATACAGGAATATAAGGCACCATTAAGACATCTAATTAAGAAGAAAATGTATATGAAATGTTTTATTTTTGATTGGCCAATATTTAATGATAAATGTGTTATTTAAGAATTTTAGGAAAAAATTTTATTTATCTCATTTATATATGTGTGTATGTACATATATATTTTTTTGGAGACACACCTGGATATTTGATCAGAGTTTTTTCTAGACTCTGTGCTCAAGGATCACTCCTGGTGATTCAAGGGAACCATATGTAGTGCCAGGGAAAGAGCCAGAGTTGTCCGTGTGCAAGGCAACTCATCTTAACCTCTACTATTTCTCTACCTCCTCAGATCCTGATTTGTATATCAAACCTCATGACTTTAGAATCCACGTGTAATAACTTAACACTTTGACTATTCTAGAAATTGTCTTAACTTAGGTCTTGGTTAGTAGGTATTGATTATAACAAGATTTCAGCTGTATAAGAAGATATCATTATGAAGAAGAGAGACCAGAGGTAGGCTGCCATATCCAAAAACCATATTTTTGGTGTTTCTTGATTCTCTGTAGAATGACTTCTCTTTCAATGGCTGATACTCTTACACATTGCCTAATGATACTGTGATTGAATAGATACATCTATCCATGATCAGTATTCAAACAGATCTTTGGTGGGGAAAGGAACCAGGGTTTAGGGTGTTCATTAGAAGATTAAAGAAACAGCATCTCCCAAGAAGAGTCCTCCAGTGAAAATAGTGTCTCCCTCAAATAAAACAAACACAAATACCAGGAGAAAAAAAATCTGTACTGGGTGGAGAATAATCATCATGGGCAACTATTTCTGTTAGTGGTAGGGAGAGCTTGCTGGTTTGGACAGGCTTGTGTTTTCTAGAGGGTGAGGAAGGGAGAGGCCAAAGGCCAGAGAGGATGTGCTTCCTTCCTCATTTTAATTGTTTAGTCAATTTCTATACACACAGTGGTCTATAGTAGGTATCTGCCAAGAGTAGAGTCTCCAAATATGCACATGGGGAAAAGCAACCAGAATTGGTAGGATCCTTTCTCCATTAGTTTATTGGCATCATTGCATAGATCTTATACTGTGCTACATGTTATAAATAACCTTTTATACCATACAACTTGCATCTAAAAGCTTTGAGTCTTACGAGCAGCATCTGTCCTTTGAAAATTATTTTTTAATTAATCACTAGCTTTCTCATCTGATATTACTTTCGAGGATTAGCACAAGTTTTGATATCAAGATATATCAAGTTTAGGAGCGTCATATTTCCTAACTTCATGGTATTTGCTTAAAAATGGAACTAGCAGTAGGAATGATTGTTTTCATTTTCTCTATTGAAAAAAACATATTAACTACTTAGACAAAGACATGCAATTCTACCTTTAATCCAGTTCTTGTGGGGAGTTGTTTCAACAGGTCCTAAATGGGTACAAATGAATGTATAAATCATTTTAGGCCAACATTTACACTAATATAGATTTATTCTATACATTAGTATAGATTGATTTATTTATGATTTACTCAAAAATAGTATATATTGAAGAATGGGGGTTTAAGCCATACCTGCTGATGCTCAGGAGCTTAATCTAGTTCTCAATCTTAATCTAGCACTTAATCTAGTGCTCACATGTTGTTCTCTGGGCTTTGGGGACCATGTGATGAGTCAGGATCAATCCTCAAAGCCCAACATGCCAAACATTCTTCTCTACATCTCTTTGGGGTGTCTCCCCAGTCAGTTCAACCAATATTTAAAAGAACTTTGCTTTGTACTAAACACGTTACTTAGAGCTTGGAATATATAAATAAGATGGGGTTTTGCCTTTATGAAACTATTAATATAGAATTTCCTATCTAATAGGATTATGGGGGATTCTATAGGATTGTTTTTGGGTTATATTAGAATAACATGCTTGATTCAAATATCCATTTAGAGACCTTATTCTGTCCAATGGTCTCTCAGTCTGTTTTTGGAATCAAATGTTTGCTATATTTGGGAATCCCTAGCTGAATCCCAAGAAGCCACAAGCCATGAGAAGGCCATGGCCAATTCATGCAAGGAAATCTACATCTTCAGGAACCTCAGCATTTCCGACCTATTCTGGAAGGATTTGAACACTTAATATAGATATCCTGTAAAATTCCACTCTACTGGGATATTTGTTTAATAGTTTTCAGAGAAGCATTTTCTTCTACCTGTCAAGCAAAAAAAAAAAAAAAACAGCAAATACAGGGAGAAACTGTATAAATACTTGCTCAGCACCACCTTCCCCATGATTATTATTTTTTAAGTATTTTGGACTTCTTTTTAAAATTTTTCTTTTGCTATTCTGGTCTTGGTAATCCAACCCATGATTCTTGGGGGATCATATGATCATATTCTGTGATAGCTATCAAACTCAGGCTCATCCACAAGCAAGGCAAGCACCTTACCTCATATATTATCTCTCCAGTCCTTAACATTCTTGTACAAGCCCTTTATAAACTTAAATTTTAATTTCTTTCATGTAACACCAAGGAGTCAAATTTCTGAATCAGATATTGTACATTCAACTTATAAAATATTTGTGTCTTCCAAAATGGATGCAGCATTTCATTTTTCCCTCCATAAATGCACATCCTCCTTCTTCCAGGAGGACTGGCAACTGAGAACATGCTCCACAAATGCCACAGTATCTGTAATAGTGCTTTGAAAGCAAAACTTTGTTTGATGCTGTTATCTGTATAAAAACCAATTTAGATGCCAATGTGCAGTTGAGGTCACTTACTATTTGGAAACAAATGGTATAACAGAATGAATAGCTTACTAAATCTTTTGCTATTGTCTTAATGACTTTATTAGAAATACAATAATTTTCACAAATTTGTTTGCCACTAAACTTTTCTTTCTTTTTAAAAAAATTCTTCTCAGGGGCTGGAGAGATAGCATGGATGTAAGGCACTTGTGTTGCATGCAGAAAGACTGTGGTTCGAATCCCAGTATCCTGTATGGTTCCCTGAGCCTGCCAGGAGCGATTTCTGAGCATAGAGTCAGGAGTAAGCCTTGAGCGTTGCCAGGTGTGACCCCCCCCAAAAAAAATTCTTCTCTTCCTTTTTATTTTTTTCTTTCTATTCTATCTTAATAACTTTGCTCTCACATAGAAACATATATATTTCTTTTTTGTGTGTGTTTTTTTACATATATATTTCTTATTGGCTTCATTGAATATAAAATAATTTTCACAAATATGCTTGTCACTGTACTTTTTGTTTTTATTTTTGGGCCACACCCGGTGATGCTTAGGGGTTACTTTGGCTATGTGCTCAGAAATCGCTCCTGGCTTGGGGGACCATATGGGATACTAGGGGATCGAGCCGTGGTTTTTCCTGGGCTAGCGTGTGCAAGGCAGATGCCATAAAGCTTGCATCACTGGGGCCAGAGAGATAGCATGGAGGTAAAGCGTTTGCCTTTCATGCAAAAGGCTGATGGTTCGAATCTCAGTATCCTATATGGTACCC
>PVKC010032746.1:0-14167 GCA_004027635.1 Crocidura indochinensis | reverse complement strand
TTTTTTTTTTTTTCTGGGCCACAGCCAGTGACACTCAGGTTACTCCTAGCTATGCGCTCAGAAATCGTTCCTGGCTTGGGGGACCATTTGGGACTCCGGGGATGGAACTCAGGTCCATGCTGAGCAGCTGCGTGCAAGGCAATCACCCTACTGCTGCACTATCACTCTGAACCCTTTACATTGCCTATCTATCTGCATCCTCCCTGACCATCATCTCCCTCGCAATACAGATGGGAAGAGGCATCTGAAGTCAGTGTCTCCGGTGTTTTCTGAAACTCTGCTTCCCCCAGATGGATGATGCTGCCAGCGTAAAGTCACTTGCTGGCTGTCACCTCCCGTGATGTAATATTCAGAATATATAATCGGAGCCTTTCACAAACATGTGTAAAATGTCCCGCAACACCCGAGTGACTGCAGCTGTCAGCTCATTTTTTTCTGGATTAAGTTTGGTCAAGAAAGAAGCGGCCTCATTTTCCAGTTGTCATTGGCCCAGGAAGTAAAAGCAAATTGTAATGAGGGAGTCACAGCAGGAGAGCCTTCTAACAAATGAGAGGCAAATATTGACTGGCAACCAGCATGCCATTTCAGTGATAAATGTATTTTTATACACCGCTGTTCAAGGTCATCCGGTGTAGGCCCTGCGAGTTTCCTGATAAACGGGGCAGGTCCTGCCTTGAAATATCAGCTCTAACACTACATCACAGATTTGGAGCTTTACCCATTCTTACTGCTTGGTCTTCCTGTTGTTGAAAGTTGACCTGAAATGAAACAAGATGGAGATTTCTAAGCTGACTGTGGGGAACATTTGTGTTGATTCACAAAATCCAGATTGGACAATGTTTATTTAACCCTCAGTCATGACCCCTTCTCTCTATTCTTTCAGTTTCCAAAATGTTTTAAAGACTTTATTTTATTTTTATTTTTATTTTTTTTGGTTTTTGGGCCACACCCAGTGACGTTCAGGGGTTACTCCTGGCTATGCGCTCAGAAGTCACCCCTGGCCTGGGGGACCATATGGGGCACGGGGGATCGAACCGCCGTCCGTCCAAGGCTAGCGCAGTAAGGCAGGCACCTTACCTTCAGCGCCACTGCCCGGCCCCTGTTTTAAAGACTTTATAAAAGAATTTCCAAGTTAGGGGCCGGAGCTGTGGTGCTTGGGATTTAAGTCCTTCTCATAGAATGTTTTCACAGTTAGGACATGTTTGTGGAAAGTCACACGGGCCTGCCTTGTGTCTTCAGCTATTTCTCCAGTTTCCCTTTCCTCTCTCTCTACTTCATTTCTGCCCCATCAGCGCTTAAAGAACGTTTGGAAGGTGTTCAGGCCTTTCTTAGAACACCCTCTCTTCTTCCTCTATCAAAGGCCTCACGCCATCTGCATGGAGCTCTCTCAGCATTCCATCTCTTACCACCCCACCTCCTTCTTACTCAGTATTAACACTCAGATATTTCCAAGGCTTCCCTCTGTGGGCCCGTGAATCATTCTAACCCAGGGTTGTAGGCAGGAGGGGTTCAGTGAATGGCTTCCTAACTTCAGCTGAGATCTTTGGGTTAATCTGTTGTTGGATTAATCTTCAAACAAGTGATCTCACAAATGATCTCATTCAGCATATGTTTGGTAACACATGTTTATGTGTGTCCTACCCTGTACCCCATGTCTAAAGATGTTAGAAGTTTCCAGTCCTAGTGGCAAACTTTGAAAGGTCCCCCTCACTGACCCCCCCACTCCTCTCAAAGCGATTATAAGTGCTGGTTAAGTGGTTGAACTGACTCTGTTAGCTTTCTCTTTTTTTTTTTTCATTTTAGCTCTCTTTTTAAAAAAAATATGAACGCTTTACGAATTTGCATGTCATCCTTGCGCAGGGGTCATGCTAATCTTCTCTGTATCGTTCCAATTTTAGTATACGTGCTGCCGAAGCGAGCACTCTGTTAGCTCTGAAACAGGAAGAATTCTAGAAGTGTTAGAAGCTGACCTAGCTGCTAATTGTAGCCTTGTTTCTTGGATATGTGGATTTAAAGTTGGGTACAGCAGGCCAGAATGATCATATACAGCAGATAAAGCACTTGTTCTGCAGCTGACTAGCCCGGATTTCATTCCTGGCACCATATAGGGTCTCATGAGACCACTAGGCGTGAGTTCAGAGCCAAGAATAATCCCTCTGCACTTCGAGATACACTCCCCTCTCTAAAAACAAACAAATGCAACAGAGTTGTGCATCCTGAACGTAGGCCCTCATTTTAGATACCTACTCAATGTGGAAGACCGCAGGCACCTTTATTGTGAGCATGAAAAGTGGCCAGACGGGGACTGAAGAGATAGCATGGTGGTAGGGTACTTGAAAGGTAGTGGTTCAAGTCCCGGCATCCCATATGGTCCCCTGAGCCTGCTAGGAGCAATTTCTGAGCTTAGAGCCAGAAGTGGCCCTGAGCACTGCCAGGTGTGACCCAAAAACAAAACAAAAACAAAAACAAAAGTGGCCATGGGCTGCAGGGGTGAAGAGGCAGAGACACAAGAGAGAAAATTCTTACTCCTCTTTTATACAGTTAGTGAGCAAGAATTCAACAAAACAAAACTAAACAAGAAGTTCTAATAAATACCGGTCTTTTCTTATTCTCCCACACAATGCCTTCCTATCCGTCAACCCAGGCTTTAGAATTCTTTTGTGGGTAAACCAGGAAGTAAGAACCAGAATCGTGAAACTTACCAAAGATCCAGAAATGATATTCTGTTCCACATTAAATCACAGCCAAGCTTTGAGTATCAAGATTTCCAGTGGTTTTAAGAGTCACACTAAAGTACTCTCTCAGGCATGGGGGTTGCTTGCTTTGAAGTTTATGTTTTTCATGAAAGCTATTAAAAACTCTTTACACCTACCCAAAAAAAAAAACCTCTTTACACCTAAATGCCATGAGTTCAACTTCATAAATGCAAATGGGTTATTATGCCATAGCAGCAAATCTGAGTGCACAAGGCTAGGTCTTGATTTAATCTCAGTTGAAAAAGAAAACCACATCATTAAACTTCTATAGTGTTGGACACAGTATTTTTGTTGTTGTTGTTGTATTTTTGTTTGTTTGTTTTGGGGCCATACCCAACAGTGCTCAGGATTACTCCTGGCTCTGCTCTCAGAAATGGCACCTAGCAGGCTCGGGGAACCAGGTGGAATGATGGGGATAGAACCCATATTTGTCCCGGGTCAGCAGCATGCAAGACAAAGGCAATCCCCACTGTGTTAGCACTCTGGCCCCATGGACACAATGTTACTTCAGTTGTAGTATTTACTTTTGAAATTGAAATGGGGAGCAATTTCAGGAAGGTCCCTGAAAATGTGAAGTCTGGCTTTGACCTAGGACCAGACAGACATGTGTTTTGCACCTGCTGCCCCTGGCCTGGTCAGTAGTGTGGTAGTGTGGCCTGGGTGAGATTGTAAACACCCACATGCCCTGTGCAGAAGAAAGATTTCCCTGTTTGGTTTTAGCAGAAATTGCCCCTTTAAAAGAACACACCTGCTTCTTACCTGTTTTCTCCAAATGGTTAATGGATCTTTATCAATTCCAAGCTGCAACTAAGTCTACTAAATATGTATTAAATAGAACCTAAGATGTTTTTAAGCAGAAGCGAATGGAGGGGGTGGGATACCCTTTAGCAAATAGCACTTATTTCTAATGTTAACCTTTTGAAATGATCTTTCTTGCTTTCTGGGTTCCTTAGAAGAAGAAATACTGATGTGAAGGACTAATAGAGTGTCATCACTAAGAATTTGAGGGGCCAAAGCAATAGGGAGGGCATTTGCCTTGCATGCAGTTAACCTGGGTTGGATCCTCAGCATCCCATATGTCCTCTGTGCCCATCAGGAGTGATTTCCAAGCACTTTTGAGCCAGGAGTAATTCCTAAGCACCAATAGGTATGGCCGAAAAGCAAACAAAAAAGTTTGAAATGAATGGTTAAATACCCAGCAGGAAAAATGCTGTGCCTGTAATGAACTTCATTGCTAAACACAACCTTTTTTTTTTTTTTTTTTTTTTGGTTTTCGGTTTTTGGGCCACACCTGGTGACGCTCAGGGGTTATTCCTGGCTATTCACTCAGAAATCGCTCCTGGCAGGCATGGGGGACCATATGGGGAACCGGGGGATCGAACCGAGGTCCGTCCTAGGCTAGCGCAGGCAAGGCAGGCACCTTACCTCCAGCGCCACCGCCCGGCCCCCTAAACAACCATTTCTCCAAACTTATTTAATAAGTTTATTTATACAATGGTGCAATAGAATAGAATAGAATATTTTGGTGGACCAAAATATATTTTTACACAATAGTGTAAATGCTTGTGGATTTGTACAAGACTACTTCCTGATCTTCCCCTGCTACCATGGCCAAGACTTCCCCACCAGGGTTCTATGTCTTTTCCAATCCACTTCTTCCCCCTCACTCACTCTTTCCACTGCTTGGGGCTCAACATTTTGCACACCAAAGCTGCATTTGTCACCAGGAATAGGCATTCTCATTTCAAATCACAAAGTGTTTCTTATTAGAGAA
The DNA here is from genome assembly GCA_004027635.1 of Crocidura indochinensis. NCBI lineage: Eukaryota > Metazoa > Chordata > Mammalia > Eulipotyphla > Soricidae > Crocidura > Crocidura indochinensis. The sequence continues at coordinate 9,637 of PVKC010032746.1, read as the reverse complement.
AATAAGACTTCAAAGATGGGCAATCTGGATGTTCAGTGACTCATGGTGTTTCCAGGACAAGGAATTTGGGGGATAAGACAGAAGGACCTAATCTCCAGATTATAAAGTGGTGCCCCTGGAGGTCTTTTTTAGTTTTCTTTTTGTGTGTTTATGTTCAAAGAAAAGAAGTAAAAAGAAAGCCATGTTTCTGTTCAGAATCAATTGTTTTATTTTTTTGTCTGTTTGGGGGTCTCATCTATCAATGTTCAGGGGATTCCTGGCTCTGTGTTCAAGAATTAGTCCAGGTGGTGCTTGGAGTACCATACGGGATGCCAGGGATCGAACCCGAATAGGCCTTATGCAAGGCAAGTGCCCTCACTGCTGTACTACCACTCCAGCACCCCCTCCAAATTATTTTTGGTGACCCTGGTGGTCCTTAGCACCGCAGGGTCCTACAGACAGACTCTTGTGGCCTCCCACTGAAACACTGATCTGATTGACCGAGTGTGGCCTACACCTCACCCTACCCACAGCACCAAGTGGGAGGCCCCAGATATAACAGCAATGACAAATGAGTCTTTTTGTTAATGTGGTGTTGATATATGGAACCCAGTAAGCCTTAGGAAATAGGTCCCAACTGCCTTTCACAGGCTTTCTCCTGAAAGTAAATGCTATAGAAAAGGAAGATTTGGCACTGTGTTTGGCAACTATTTATTTAAACATGACTAAGAGGTGGATGCATAACTTTAAGTACGTTTCTCATAGTATCTAATAAGGCATGGAACAGTATTTAAAGACGCACATCTGTAGGCCCCAAACACGATAGCAATTATAAGCAGATTACTACAAAGTGCATGCTGAGTTACAAACAAAAGGCTTCAAAGGATCCATGTTTGCTTGGGAGGAACATAAATTAAAACATCAAAGCAGTTCGTTTCCCTTAAGGATTGTAGTTATTTGGATAGCTTGTCAGCGCGAGCAGTGCAACAAGTGGGCTAGTGGTATTGATTTTCACCTTGTGTTACCAAAACATTTTTCATTGACAAATATTAATTGCTTATTAAGTGCTAGAGAGTTTGATGGCCCAGATATCGAACATTATAATGAATTGGCCTTTTAGTTTGGCTAATCATTAGGCAGAATGGTTGCTCTAAAGATATGTAGGTTTCAGCCAGTCTATCTCCTACTTGAAGATGATCCAATAGGGCTAGGGAGAAGACTCGAAAGACTGGAGTGTTTGCTTTGCACAACGGAGCTCCAGATTGGGTTCCCAGATACTGTTGGGTGTGCCTCCCCCCAAAAAATATTATCAAAATGTGTATCTGTACAGAGATTGAACCCTGTCCTCCCACAACAAGAAAAAAAAGGCATGCTTTGAACCCTGTTCTTATATAAAACTTAATTTTTTAATTGTATAATAAAGTTAGGAGGGTGGTTTTTTATTTTAAAACTTTGGCATCTCTTCATTTAAAAAAGAAATGAACCTTATAATTTTAGAGCCACATTTACATAGCTTATGTTCCAGACTGATCTGAATTTCTATTTTTTCCCTTTTTTCTTCCTTCCTTTCTTTCTTTTGTTTCTTCTTTCTTTCCTTCCTTCCTTCCTTCCTGTCTGTCTCTCTCCCTTCCTTCCCTCCCTTCCTTCCTTCCTTCCCTCCCTCCCTCCTTCCCTCCCTCGCTCTTTCCCTCCTTCCTTCCTTCCTTCCTTCCTTCCTTCCTTCCTTCCTTCCTTCCTTCCTTCCTTCCTTTCTTTCTTTCTTTCTTTCTTTCTTTCTTTCTTTCTTTCTTTCTTTCTTTCTTTCTTTCTTTCTTTCTTTCTTTCTTTCTTTCCTTCTTTCCTTTCCCTTCTTTTGGGCCACACCTGCTGATGCTCAGGGGTTATTCCTAGCTATGCACTCATAAATCTCTCCTGGCTTGGGGGACCATATGGGACGCTAGGGGGTAAACCGCGGTCCATCCTAGGTCAGCCACATGCAAGGCAAATGCCCTACTGCTGCGTCACTGCTCCAACCCTCTGATTTTCTATTTTAATAAAGTTCAAAGGCCTAAAGAAACACACTTAGACACGCAAAATGCCCAGATCTGGATTGTGTATGGATGGATATGTACCATTTTCCAACCTTTAAGACGTAAAGAGCCACTAAGACTTGCTTCCGAAGTGGGAAAAAAAACCTGGGAGTTGCAAAACAATCGCGACATTTAAAACAAATATAGCACTGCACACATTGTTTCTTAGCTTAATGCTATATACAGGATCATGCAATTAGCTGTCAGTCTGAAGAAAATAAGAACTATTTCACTTAACAATGTAAAATATATTTGTGCAAATTAATAGCCAATTAAAATATTTAATTTATCTATTTAATGAGATTTTTGCTCCTGAACCTCAGTGCACAGTGTCAGCACATCAAGGCTGTAAGCCATTACTTTCATTTTCATACAGGCTTCTAAGTTATCATCTGTGAGGCGTGATGGATTGGTTGTTATTATTATTATTATTATTTATTTGTTTGACCCTCTCAGAATTAAGCCTCCTCATAGAAATAAACGTTAAATTAACAAGTCACATTTAAAAAAAAATATTCATCAGGCCCAAAAATTTTCTAAATAAATTAGTTGAGCAGGTCTAGAGGCATCAGATATAAGTGATATCACTCCCCACCCCTATTATCAGCTGTGCTGTCGGAGCCTTCGCAAAGTTTCAAAAGAGCCTCATGCGGCTCTGGAGCCTTGAGCCACACGTTGCCAACCCCTGTGATAGGATATTGCTGAATTTATGATTTGAATTTCAAGAGTACAGTACTCCATTCATTTTCTATGACCCTTCCACACCATCTTTTTTTTTTGAATATTAAAAATGCTTTACTGTGAAAGATTTATAATTCACTTTGACCACAATAAAAATAAAATTAAAAAAAGAAAACACTAAAAGGTGTGTTTTTGAAGACTATAAATCTTCGGGCTCTAGTGGAATCCATGTAACACAACTTTGTGCTATTAGACACTGTGCCAGCAGCAAACAGGACAGGCATGGGTGAAAGCCCTGCCCCCTGCTTGGTCCTAACCATCTGTGGATCTCTCACCTGACCAGGTGACTGCATCAGTCCTTTAGGACCATTTCCTGAAGCACATGTTGTCCCCGTGTCTGCTGGAAAAGCTGGAGAGCCTCAGGACCCCTTGGAACCTGGGATCCAGAGAACTTTTTCCTAAGGAAATCTCTATGGAAGCAGTTCATGTGTCCTTTGGTTGGTTTTGTTTTTGTTTGGGGGGGCCATGCCCAAGAATGCTCAATAGTTACTCCTAGCTCTATGCTCAGGAATCTTACCTGATGATGCTCAGGGAACCTATTAGGATGCTGGAGACTGAGCCCAGGTTAGCTGCAGTGCAAGGGAAGTACCTTAGGTAATGTATTATCACTCCAGCCTCTCCATCTTCATGTGGCTTTATTTTTTTTATTTTTTATTTTTTTGGTTTTTGGGCCACTCCCAGCAGTGCTCAGGGGTTATTCCTGGCTATCTGCTCAGAAAATCGCTCCTGGCAGGCACAGGGGACCATATGGGACACCAGGATTCGAACCAACCACCTTAGGTTCTGGATCAGCTGCTTGCAAGGCAAACGCTGCTGTGCTATCTCTCCGGGCCCTCCATGTGGCTTTTTATTACCCACTAGTACATGCAGAGGTTTTCCTCCTATCTTCTTTGGAACAACTAGAGCCCTTTTCATGTTTGTCTAATTTCTAGGAATCCTTTGAGTATTTATCATCAGCAACAGAAAAGAAGCCTGATCAGATTTCTAACATGTGTTTGACTAGATTGATATGAAAAACACTGATAGGAAAAAGCAAGAAAGAGCACATACCCTAAGCCCAATCCCCAGTGCCACATGATTCCCATGCACTGAATCATCAGGTCCCCACCAGCTGCCTGAGTATTATGCAGCTATTCAAATTCTCTTGAAAAGCATCCCCATCCAATGACAACCCTCCCCACAAAGGAGTGGCCTTGCTTCTGCTCAAATCCAAAGAAAATTTTTTTCTTATTACTTTGTAGTATGTTGAGTTATCACACACACACACACACAAAAAAAAAAAAGAAAGAAAAGAAAAGAAAAGAAATGGGGCAGAGAGATATCATGGAGATAGGGCATTTGCCTTGCGTGCAAAAGGATGGTGGTTTGAATCCCAGCATCCCATATGATCCCCTGAGCCTGCCAGCAGTTATTTCTGAGTGTAAAGCCAGGAGTAACCCCTAAGCGCTGCCGAGTTTGACCCAAAAACAAAAACCAAAAACAAAGTTTAGGGCAGGAGAGATAGCATGGAGGTAGGGTGCTTGCCTTGCATGCAAAAGGGAGAGTGGTTCAAATCCTGGCATCTCTTATGGTCCACCGGGCCTGCCAGGAGCAATTTCTGATCATAGAGCCAGCAGTAACCCCTGAGCACTGCTGGGTGTGGCCCAAAAACCCCCCCAAAATTGTTTTATGATTATTTCATACCAGCAATAGGACATTTGAAAAAAGAATGTATTCATTGCCCTGTTACTAAAAACTGAATTACTTCTCTTTGAGAAATAATTGACATTCACTGAGTCCCATGAATAATATTTAAATATGAGGATAATTTTAAGCGTTAAATAACATGAAAAGTGTTGCTTTTGAATTGTATCTAAAGATATAATATACAGGTCCATCCCCCCCCCATACTATCATTATTGAGTTTCGGAGTCACCATTCTCATATTAATAAGCCACTGCTTTTTATTAGCAAAAAATTATTTTTTAATTGAATCAGCATGAATTACAAAGTCATAAAGATATTTGTAATTTAGTGTCAGGCATGTCAAGAATTATTGAAGGTAATTATGGTTTTAAAATCACTAGGAGTTCTGTGATATTTGGGGGTTCTTGGAAAGCATGCATTTCAAAGTGGGATTCTACAACATTCATCATTCTGGCATGCAGAAAAAGTAAATGCCAGTCATGTCCCATTTAATTGGGTATTAACGTAGATGCTCTATCCTCAGAGTATTCAGGAGTAAATCCAAAGGACGTGCACGTGTGTTACTTGCATGTTTCAGCACATCAAGTGTGTGATTCCTGCATGTGCCTGTACACCTGAGCAGGCAGCATTCACTCCTGGTAATCTGAAGTGAGAAAAGGAGGAAGAAGGACTCAGGTGTGGATAGGGAAATTCTTCTTTGGAATAGTAAGAGAGAAAAATTCCCGAAACCAGTGCCTGTATTTAATAGAACAGAAATTTAGAAGTATGGGGCCAGAGTGATAGCACAGCGGTAGGGAGTTTGCCTTGCACACTGCCAGCTCAGGACGGACGTGGGTTTGATTCCTGGCACCCCAAATGGCCCCCCAATTCTACCAGGATCGATTTCTACGTGCAGAGCCAAGAGTAACCTCTAAGTACTTCCAGGTAAAACCAAAAGAAAAAAAAGAAATGTAGAAGTGGGGCCAGGGAGATAGCATGGAGGTAAGGCATTTGCCTTGCATGCAGAAGGTTGGTTGTTCAAATCCCAGTATCACATATGGTCCCACAAGCCTGTCAGGAGCGATTTCTGAGCATAGAGCCAAGGAGTAGCCCCTGAGCTGTACTAAAAACCAAAAACCAAAAAGAGAAAAGAAAAAATATTTAAAAGTAGAAAACAGGTTGAAGTGATAGCACAATGGTAAGAGTGTTTGCCTTGCATGCTGCCAACCTGGGACAGATCCAGCTTCAATCCCTGGCATTCCATGTGGTCTCCCCACCCCAGCCTGCCAGAAGTGATTTCTGAGCACAGAGCCAGGAGTAGTCCCTGAGGGCTGCCAGGTATGGCCCAAAAGAAACAAAAAACAACAACAACAAAAAAGTAGAAAGCAGTGATTGAATTAAATATTTATTCTCTGTTCGATCATAGGCCTTCCCTTAAAAATTAATTGTAATAATAGGGACTCAATCATTAGCACAGCATGGAAAGCATTTGTCTTGCATACACCTGACCTAGGTTCAATCCCCAGCATCCCATGTGTTCCTCAAAGGAGTAATTTCTGAGCACAAAGCCAGGAGTAACCCCTGAGTGCTTTTATATGACCCAAAAACAAATTTAAAAATTATAATGAAATCAGTGAAAGCATAAACACCTCAATAACACAAAAATTTATTACTAACACACAATAACAATAAAATCATGGGTATTTTGACTCTATTGTTCCTGGATAAAGGTGTTGTCTTTTCATATATCTGCACACATTCATATCAGTATATCCATTTCACTAAAAGAAAGCCCTATTTCTTGTGTTTTGAAGGAAAACCCAAATGTAGGTATTGAGCACCTCCTGTAATTCATCCATGTCGGCCTGTTTATCCCCAAATGACATTTAAGTAACTTTCAGTAACTGAAAGCGAGCAATAAATGCTGCGGCCATTTTTAAGGAATAAAGGCTGTTTACCTGAGGCGTTCCATCTTAAACTTAAGATAGCCACTTTATTACATTTATCCTAAAATCTATTTTCCATTAAGATGTTAAAATGATACCAAATCCACTTGTCTTTTGCCCCGAGAGAGCAACAGACAACAACTAGTCCTGGGTTGGGAGTACCCTCGTGGGGCGCTGGGCTCCTAGGAGGCCGAATCACTTTCCATGGCCGGCCCAGCTTCCTTCCAGTCGACAGACTCCCAGGCCCCAGCTTGGTGGCTGGGCTGACCTGCTCCCATCACAGGCTCTGGGACTCAGCCTGCTGAACCTGTATCTGGGCCGATTCAGCTCTTTTGTGTCTTTTGTCACAAGCAGGGAAGAGCCAGGCCCTTGTCACACATGGGTCCATTCATGGTCTCTGCACTTCTGGACACAGACCAAGTGCAGGATTGAAACCTCCGAGAGAGAGGCTGTAGAGGACATGGGACACCCTGCAACCCTCTGGTCAACCACCTCTACAGCTGATGTGGGACAAACAGTGACTGTCTTCACACATGCTTTTGAGGAGCCTTGCGTGATGGTAGCTGATTCCACTGGTCCTGCAGTGTTGTGTGGAGTTAGATAGTAAAGGGGCCCCCAGGATCCCAGGCTTCCTGTGCTGCCAACAGGGATGCAGTCAAAGGAAATGGGGGTAATGCTGACAGCCATGGAGGAGGAAGACCAAATCAGCACCACTCAACTCATCCCAGCACCTGTGCCACCTTCTTCGAGCTGAGGCCTCTGGTGTTGAAAAGGGACCCCTCACACATACACAGAAATTCCTCCAGCCAGTGCCTGCCCAGAGCCCAACATCCCTGGATAAGGCTGCCATCTTCATCCTCACACAGGGCCAAGATGCCTACACCTGATGCATGGGTGGACAGACAGTTTCCTCTGACCTCCGTGCAGAGTAGTCAGGGTCTGGGGATCCAGAACTAGCACTTTGGATCCACCTTCAGGGCTAACCTTGCTCTTCGTGACATAGATGTTGGTGTGGTGCTGTGTTAACCCATTCATAACACCCAGTGTATGCACTGAATAGTGCTTCTGCTCTGCACTTCGTGCATTCTTCCTGCCTTGGTTCGAACAAAAAGCATTTATCTGAAGGACAACTAAAGCCAAGTCCAATTTTCACCCATCAGCGCTTACAGGTTTCTCAGGGCTGCACCCAGAAGTATAAGGAGATCAAACCCAGGACCCGTCCTCCCTACTACATTCCCACAGTTCTTGCTCCACGAACCAGCACCTCTTCTAGCACTCCATCTAGGTTGCACTGATACTTTCTGGCAATGATCACTTGTTCACTAAGAAGCCAGCTAAACCTAGTGGGTCTTTGAGGAGCCAGTGGGAGAGAATGCAGGCTTGTACTGCAATTCTAACACCATGCTTTTAAGGCATACCACCAGCCCCCAAAGGCACCTCACATGGGGCCGGAGCAATAGTACTATGGGTAACACATTTGCCTTGCATGCAGCTGACCAGGGTTTGATCCCTAGCATCCCAGATAGTTCCCTGAGCCTTCCAGGAGCAGTTTCTGAGCACAGACCTAGAAGTGACCCCTAAACATTGCTGGGTATGCCCCCCAAAAAATAAGAAAATAAATAGAAACACCTCACATAATGGTCACATCCATTTTTTGCAAACAGAGGCATCAAATACATGATTTTTTAAAGGAAGGTGGGAGTTTTTTTTGGAATTATTACCTCCACTTTTCTTCTTGGGGCTCATCCTTACTTCTGGTCATTCCCCAAGTATCTGGCCAATCCAATTCCTGCTTCCATATACAGACAGACTGTATACAGGTTCACCTGGATCCAGGGCATATTCCATCTTGAACATGTTGAAAGCAGGTTTATCTTCACTTGCAAGAGCAAAGCTGGAGCCAAGTTCTCAGTCCATAGCATCATTACATTTTGAGAAATTTTGAAATAATGACAACTGGGAAACTGTTTTCAGGGCCATTTTGTTATTGCTGCTGTTTGAGGTTTTTTTGTTTGGTTTGATCTTTGCCCCATCCCCTGCTATGCTCAGACACTGCTTTCTTTGAGAAATGCTGCACAAATCCATGGTTCCATCAGTCATAAGTCTCACTAATGGTGATGTTTTATAATGGCAGAATTTTAACTGCTTTTTGGAAATCTTCCCTCCAAAAAAACCATGTCAAAGTACCTGAGAACAGATGAGTGGTTAAAGAAACTGTAGTACACAATGGATTTTCCTATGTAGCTGTTAGGTAAAAATAATTGAAATTTGCTTATTCATGGATGGATATGGAGAGTATTATGCTATGTGAAATGAATCAGAGGGAGAGGGAATGACATAGAATAATTTCACTTACTTTGTATGGTATAAGAAAAAAGATAAAATGGTAATAATATCCAGAGATAATAAACGATATCTCTGGATATTATCCAGAGATAATTTGATGAGGATCAAAAAAACCAGTCCTGTGGTAGGAAGCTTACCACAGGAAACAGTTAATTAGAGAAGGGACCACTATGGCAATGCTAGTTGGAATGATCACTCTGGACAATAACTGGGTGTTATATGAAGATAAAGTGATATGCACAGTAATCCTTCATTAACAATAGTGCAAACAACAGTGTCTAAAAAGGAAAGGAAAAAATGAAGAGGGAGGGAGGAAGGGAAGAGTAAAATTCCTGCCTCAGAGGCAGGCAGCAGGGAGAGGGTGGGAGGGAAACTGGGGACATTGGTGGTAGGAAATGTCAACTGATGAAAAATGGTATACATTGTAAGAATGAAAGTCACTCATGAGCATCTTTATAATCTTTATAATGTTTAAATAAAAAGGGGAGTATGGAAATACTGTCTTTGGGCTGACTTTTTTTCTTCCCCTTTAACAGGGTGATAAGGCCATAAATGTAGAATGTTCTTACTCCTCCTGAGTGGTTTGTAAGATAGGAGTAATGGAATCCTATGTTCTGGCTTCATTTCTCAGTCTTGTCCCTTGTAAGCTGTTAGGAGCTCCAGGAAGAAATGGGGCATTTGAAAGGCAATTTCAAAGAGAATCTTCTAGAGGGTCATAGTTGTTGTGGATGCTGACTAAAGTATCCTGGAAATACTTTGTCTCTCTTTCTCTGCTCAGAGGGGTAAATTGTACTTCTTGGTTAGGAACACTGGTGGTGCCTGTTGAAAACCATTGGGTAGGGGGTTTGCTAAGTGTTGCTCTGAGGCTATCGCTAGGTGCCTTTCCTTTCC
>PVKC010032745.1:0-14169 GCA_004027635.1 Crocidura indochinensis | reverse complement strand
CAGGTGCACTATTCCAGACATGGCAGAAAATTAAAGAATAGAACATTGAGATGCAGCACTGTAGGCATTCAGAAATTGGGTCACCTATCACTTTTTTATTATTTTTAATTTAATTTTTACCTATCATATTTTTAAATATTATTTTTTTATTCCACAAGCCAAAAGGTTTATCTGATGATGTCTCTAATAAGAAATGAGTAAAAGAATAAATCAGTTCAAATGACCTTTCTTTATCCAGTGGGTTATGGACATATTTTCATGGGTCACGTTACAGTATAGTGATATTTCTTTTGTAGTCTTTAGGATAACATTAAGGGACCAGAGAGACTGTTTGGCATTTAAGACACTTGTTTGCATGTAGCTGACCTGACAGGTTATGTAAGCATGATCTCTGAGCACAGAGCCTAGAAATGAGATTTGGGTTCTACTATTTGTTGATCACAAAGAAACAAATAAAAATAGAAATACAGCCATATGGTCTATGGATATCATGGGGCTACAAAATGGAAGGAAAATGTAACACACAGTGGTTTTCACCCCAATTTATGGCAGAATCATTTTTTTCTGTTCAAAATATTGAACTGAAAATTATGTCTTCATGGATTATCTTGACAAGAAGTAAAAGAAAACTATGATCCTCTATTTTAGGACTTTCATTCATCCAAGCAAAGGTAGTTCCTAACAGAAAAATTCTGAATAAACTCCTTGTATCTGGGTCTCTGCGATCTTGTTCATGTTTTCTAACAGCTAAAGTTATATTATTCACCATCATGCATGTCTTAGTGAAAGTGCTTTTCTTTATTGTTCTATAGTTGGAGTCAATATAAGCTTACTAAAGAAGATATAGTAAGATCATTCTCGTCTCATACAAAAGCATTCAGAGGAACCCAACAACAAGTTATCAAGGGAAAATCCAGCTGCAAATAGCTGCATCAGCCTATGAAGTAACATCTTTAGAAACGTGATCCAGAATTCATTCTGACAGAATCCTTGATACTAGCAAGGCAGTGAGGAGACAGGTTAATACCAGGATTAATGTATTCTAATGCTACCCAGAAATATCTCCAGAATAAATCTGTGGCTGAATACATTAAAGAGTAGCAAAGAATTCTGGGTACACCTATAGGATTAAAATATGTGGAATAAGAGAGTTGTATGAAATGTGAGAAGTGAACAGTGGGAAAGGGCCAGAAAGAAGATAGGATGAAGTCAAAAATGATACTAGAAAGGGCCCAATTGAACTTGCACATTACCTGCATGTTTGTTAAAATTCAGGTAGGTACTTCTTCATTTATCTATTTCAAAGACTCTTCTTGGTTTTTGTTGGTTTGTTTATTTATTTGGTTTAGCCTTTTAAAGAACACCAGGAAGTTCTCAGGGGTTACTTCTGACTCTGTTTTCAGGGATCCCTAATGACAGGGTTTTGGGGACCATATACAATGTATGTTGGACTTACACAAGGCAAAGACATTACCCACTATTCTCTTTCTCCAGCCCCGAAAAGTCTATCTTCTGAAAAAATTTTAAATCATTTGACCTCCCTCAAACTTCTTTTTTACATGTAATGATTCTACTGATCCAGATAAATGACAATGTATTAAATATATAAAAGTATCTAAGCCAAATTTACATTTTTTCTAATACCCAGTAAAATCTGTCTCCTGTCTATTTAATAATGGATTCCAGGTACATGTGCAAAATCTTTAAAACCTAGTTTTGTTTCTAATTGAGTCCCTGTGCTCTCTCAGATTCTAGAGGTAGGTCAAGAAGCACAAGTATATGCCTGGAGAACATCATAGATGTTGAAGCAAGGTATTAGGCACACCTATTTATTAGAGATGAATATGACCATTAAAGGAATCGCTGAGCCTGATAGTCAGGTGATCTTAAAGGAAAATAGATACTGCCTGATGCTAAAAGCCTTGATCATGTGGTAGTGATCAACTTGGAACATTACATAACAATCACTGAGAAATATGAAATGAATAATTCAGTGATCAGTGGGAACGAACCCCTGTCAGGTACAAGAAGGAATCTTGGAAGTTTCACTGGATCTGTCTTTTATTTGCTTTCAGTTATTTTGCTCACTGGGAATACTTTTTTATAAAGTTAGAATACATGCATAAATTCTCTAACCAGCAGTCACTAAAATGATCAAAATATCACTATTTCTGCACAAGGGAATCCTAAAATCCAATATTCGAATTCCCAGTATCACAATATACAGTTGCAGTTAGTTAGAAAAGTTATTATAAAATTCTGTGCATAAGAGTTTTCACTGAGAGGAAAATTTCACATGTGAAGAAATGTTAGCACAGCTATCATTCTGCCCATACCAATCATAATATGATATAATAACAAGTACATAATTAGAGCTTTTATTACAAGTCTACCAAAATTCACACAACACAAAAAGTGAAGTCAAGTTCCAAATATAAAATTTTACGAGATATATATATCTATATCCGAGTATTATGGAAGTTATATGTTTAAATTGTATAAGTTTATATACTTGTACAACTAAATTAAGTAGGAAATCATTATGTTATGAGGATGCTTATTTGAATTCTAACCTCAGCATATCAGAGCACCTAAAAGCCATCTGGTTCTGCCTTGATAACCTCTAAGTATTGTTGATATTAAGAGATGAGGTTGATATTAAGAGTTGATATTAAGAGGTGATCTCTGCCCTGAAGCTCCACAAGTGTTCCCTCCAATTTTAAATACTAAAACTAAATGATATGTAAATAATATGTATATTTTGTAGAAAGTAAATGAGGTCATTCAATATTTACAAATAATTTTCTCAAGAATGATTTATTGCAAAATATCTTACAAAAGATCTATTTCTCTTCACCATGGCTCACACAAACTCAAAGTTAACCAAGTAGAGTTTTCTTTATTATTCTGAAGAATCTGTGCTTGATAGTCATTTAGAAATCAAAAGTTCAAACTTCTGGGCCAGACATGTAGTTTATATTCTGTTTGAGTATATGAAGCCCTATGTTTAATCCATGGTGGTACTACTACTACTATTACACATATACACACACACATAGAGAATAATAAGGAAGACAAAAAAGAAAAGGAGGAATAAAAGAAAAACTTATTAAGTTAATCTATCAATTGGTATTTAAATTAGGCAAGACTAAGAATGGAAGATCTAGCAAAGAGAAAGATAAACATGACTTCTATAATTATTGGGATTAACATAGTTTATTTATTATACATATGGAAAAACTCATCATGATAAATCATGAAGTCATTCTGCTTCATATTGCTAAAGTATAAATATTTCAAGAATAAATGTGAATATTCTATGAAGTAACAGGAATTCAAACATTTTCAGCCTCATATCTCAACAGTCTTCTATAAACATCCCATACTATCAACCTATCCTATCACTTCCTATTCTTCATCATGTCATGATTTAACTGCTCTTTTTTTTTTCACAAGGAACATAATTTGATCTATTGGTAATGGCAGTTACTTCATACTCTTTCACACAAATACTCACTGTCTAAAATTAATGAGAAAATAAAAAGGGGAGAATGGGGAAGATAAGGAAGAAAATAAATACGTTCTCTTTCAAATATACTTGACTTGATCTTCAGTTCTTTCATCTCAACTAGGTTTTCACTTTGCTCATATGTCCATTAATTTCAAAACACTTGTCAAAAGCAAATCAACTTAGGAAGACTGCCTTAACTGGTCTGCCCTTCTAGACATGCTCTGACACACTTTGCTTCCAGAGGTGGATATGATGCATTTCTCCTTAACCCTGGACGTGTTTTGTGACCTTCTGAAACTCATGGACTATAAGAGATGTAGCATTGTGTCAGTTCCAGATAAAACGGAGAATTCAAGGTTTTTGAACTTCGTTCTCATGAAATATACACATTGGAGCTGATGTAACTAACAGAAGAAGGAAAATCTCACATAGAAGAGCACTGAGCAGTCCAGAAAAAAAGCCATCACTGCCTTGGCAGACACAAGAGTGAGGCCCTTGTGCATTTTGAAGGCTCAGGTCAGTTTTCTACTGAAAGCAGAGCGCTCCCATCAACTCATAAAGTTATGAGAAAAGCAAGTGTTATTTTAAGATACTAAATTTGAGGATATTTTGTTATGCAGCAATAGGTAATTGAAACATTATGCAACCAATATTATGCCACTCACTAAAGATAAAAGGTAGACATATAAATTCCAGAATAACTCAGTGATGGGTGGAAGAGATAGGCATATAAATATTTAATGACATATTACAAAAAAAAGTATAAGTAGGTTAGAAGCTGTCTTATCACTCACCTAGGTTTTTTTTTTTCTTTTGGCAAAACATTAAGACATACAGTCCTTTGCAGTGATAAGAAATTAAAAACAAATATACAAAGATGTGGTGATATAGCCATGGAATAGAAAATAGATTTTAAGTAAAGAATATCATAGATTTTCAGTTTTTCCCTATCTTTAATTATTAAATAACAATGGTTCTATAAGCTTCTTATTACTTTCTATTTTACATGTGAGATTGGAAAATGATTTGTGAGAAAATTTATAATATTTTCCTCATATTTTCAGAGTCCTGCAAATTATTTTTTAATTAAAGAAGTATATTGATAATTTCAATAATGTTGCCTGGTATCAACATGAAGCATTCGTTTTGGTTTTAAACATATGTGATAAATAGGGAAGAAATATGACTTCTTTGACTTTCTTATTTTTGCAAAATGAGCTAGCCAAGAAGCCCAGTACATTAAGCATCTTGCTTTCAGCATTGTGCAAAGAATGAGAAAGAACAAAAGGAAGTAAAGTAAGCATACTATAAAAATACACATGCAAAAACATTTTCAAATTTTATGTTAAGAAGTGTTCTCTTTTACATCTGGAACAGACCTTAGATACTTATGAATGGAAAGGACTGAGAGAGGGATTGATCTAGATATACTGGGCACAGCTTTGAATTTCCATCAAGGAGGAAATCTCTGGAGGAGGGAATAACCATGATGCACACAATAATCTCACATGTTTTTGGTTCCACTACTTCCACAACAATAGTAATAATTTATGAATATTTCCATAGTAGCAATACCATATACATATGGCCTGAACATTTAAAAATGGATTGAACATTTCAGTAAATTCCATGAAGAATAAAATTTACAGCTAGGCAGACACTTCTGAAGTTGTCCTTAATTTCATGGAATAAGTTTCTGCATAGATGAAATGCTACCAATGCTGATACACTTTTTTTCTAAGTCCATGAAATTTTTAATACACTTTTTAATTGAATCACTGTGAGGTCCACAATTGCAAAGTTGTTCGTGATTGAGTTTCAGTCCTAAAATGTCCAAAACCCATCCCTTCACCAGCGTACATTTTCTGTCACCAATGTCCCCTATTTCCTTCTTGCCATCCACCTAGCCTTACGCCCAACTGTCTCTCTGACAGACAATTTTCTTCTCTTTGTCTTTGTCTTTGTCTCTGTCTCTATATCTACTTGTCTGTCTCTCATTCTTTTTTTTTCTTTTCGCATTTAGGCACTATGACTTGCAATGTTGTTACTAAAGGAATATAATGCACATCTCTTTAAGTCCTTTAAGCACTTAGATCTTGTTCAGAGTGATTATTTCCCACCATCATAATTGCAGTGATCCCTTCTCCATCCTAAAAGTATACTCACCCAGTCTTTGTGGTAAACTTTCTTATCATGAACCAACCATTCTGGATTCAATTCTTTTGTCTTTAGTACCAGGCAAATGAGTACCACAAATGTGATACATATCCATAGAAATGAGTGGATCATTCTATGTCTATCCCTCTCCCTTTGACGCTTTTCATTCAACATAATATATAAGAAAATTTCATGGCAGTTTTCCCCTACCAAATGTGTAGTTACATCTGCATCCACTGTGTATATGTACATGATTTATTTATCTACTGATCTGTTCTTGAGCACTTGTATTACTATCAGATTCTGGATATTGTGAATAGTGCTGCAGTGAATATAGAAAGGCAAATACCTTGGGAAGCTCAATATCTAATTTTTGGAGCAATATCCATATTGTTTCCCAAAATGGCAGAATCAGTCAACATTCCCACCAGCAGTTAATGAGAGAGCTCTTTTCTCCCCACATCCACATAGGTATTGCTTGTTTTTTTGGACATTTGCCAGTCTGTGTTCTGAGATGATATCTTTTTATTTTTATTTGCATCTCCCTGTTGATTAATCATTTGAAATACATTTTAATGGTCTTATGCCCATATGTATTTATTCTTAAGGAGGTTTCTGTTTGTTTCTTCTCAATAAATTTGATTGGATTAGGTGACTTTTTTTCTTGTTAATCTCTACCAGTGCTTTAGAAATATTATATATTAACCTCTTGTCAGATGAATATTGGGTGAATGATTTCTCCCAATTCTTGGGCAGTCTTTGTATCCTGGTCATGGTTTCCTGTGAGGTACAGTAGTTTCTGAGTTTAACATATCCCATTTCATTATCTATACTCCACTTTCTTGATAAGTGGTATTATATCCTTGAAAATGCCTTTAGTGCTAATGCCATGGAGGGTTCTGCTTATATCTTTCTCTATGCACTTTATGTTTTATGATGTGATATCCAGGTATTTAACTAATTTTTTTTTTGGTTTTTCAGCCACACTTGATGACTCAAGGGTTACTCCTGGCTATATGCTCAGAAATCACTTCTGGTTTGGGGGACCATATGGGACACCAGGGGATCGAAACGAGGTCAGATCTAGACTACTACCTCTTTTTTGTTTTGTTTTGTTTTTGGTTTTTTTTGGCCACACCCAGTAACGCTCAGGGATTACTCCTGGCTATGCATTCAGATATCAATCCTGAGTTCGGGGACCATATGGGATGCTGGGGCATTGAACCTCGGTCAGTCCAAGGCTAGAATGAAAGGCAAATGCCTTATGGCTTGCATCAGTGCTCCAGCCCCTAATTACTACTCTTATAGTACAGGTTAAAGTTAGGGAAAATGATGCCTCCTATCTTCTTATTTTCCCAAAAATTATTTTAACTATTCATGGAGGTTTATTATTCAGTATAAATGTCAGGACTGTTTAATATATTGCTTTGAAAAATATCATGGGCATCCTTATTGGAATTGCATTAAATCTATAGAAAGCTTTGGTGAGTGTTGCCATATTAATGATGTTAATCTTGCCAACCCATGAGCAAAGGATGTCTCTCTATTTCTTTGTGTTCACTTTTCTTTCTTTCTTTCTTTATTTGTTTAAATAATATTGATATTGAGACCATTTTGTGTTACATGTCTTTCACAATTGTATTTCAGACATATTGTGACAGTTTATTAGAGTCATTTCCCCCACCAGTGTTGATCGCCCTCCACCATACTTCGCAGCAGGCATCCAGTCCCTCCACCCTGGACTACTAGTGTAACAAGTACATTTTTGCTTAGCTTGTTATAGTTTGGGTCTCCTGATTCTATTCTCATTGACCTTGGCTTGGTTATTTAGATCTGCCTATTTTTTTCCCACTCAGTGCTTCAGAGACCACTTGGCCCCTGGGTCCAATAAACATTTTTTCCTTCTTTTCTAAATTTGTAGTTAGATATAGAAATATGAGGTAGAACAAAATAATTCAAGTTCTAAGTTGCTATGAAAAAGATGAGAACCCCTATCTAGAGAATCTAAATTAAATTCAAAGAAAAAAAGGGGGGCAGGTGTGGTAAGCCTTTATTTTTATATTGGTGCAGTAAACATTAGGGAAATTAGAATGAAAATTCCATTGGCCTAAGAGATACAGGTGTTTCCACCCATGAAGCATTCTGTCAAAGACAGACTGCGGACTTCATACATGTTGTTTGTCCAACCCCAAGGTTCCAACCCCAAGGTCTTTCTTCATGGTACCAGAAAAAGTTCTGCTCAGTTGTAGTCGTCTAAGTCAGTCTTCTGTAGAGATACTGGTTTTGCACAGATCCTAGAATGAAGCCTAGGATAAAGTCTTTCTTTATGGTCCCAGAAAAAAAAAGTTCTGCTCAATTACAGTTGGAGTCAGTCTACTGTGATTAGAGATCTTAGGTTTTGCATAGATCTTAGGAAGGAATGTCTTCTGATTTAATCTCAATTTTAGGTAGTGAGATAGGGCAGCCTGCCCTTAGATCAAGTTGTTGTTGTTTCTTCATCATCAGGGTGTCATGTGAACCTACTCTGAAGCAGGTTGCTGCCAGGGCAACATTTGGGCCTAAAGCAATGTTTTATAGTTTTTGTGTAATAGGTCTTTTTAGTTAAGATGATTTGAAGGTACTTCATTTTCTTACACAAAATTATGAATAGAATTGTTTTTATATTTTTTTTATTTTCATTATTTATATATAGGAAAATCATGACTTTTTACATGTGAATTTCTTAGCCTACATCTTTAATATATGAATCGATGGTTCCTAGAAGTTTATTTTTGTAGAGATTTTAGGATTTTCTAAATATGAGAGCTTAACTTCTTCCTTTCCTATATGGATTCCTTTGATATTTTTCCCCTGCCTAATTGCTATGATGAGTACTTCCAGAACTATATTTAATAAAAGTGGTTAGAGTGGGCAACCTTGTCTCGTGCATGATCTTAGTTTTTCCCCATTGGGTATAATGTTTACCGTGAACTTATTGTAAATGGCTTTGATTCTATTGAAAAAAAGTTGTCTAAATTCCCATCTTGAAATGTTTATTATGAATGCATGATGGATCTTGTCAAATAATCTATCTGCATCTATTGATCTGATTCTTTGATTTTTTTCTTTTATTGATATACTGCATTATGTTGATTGACTTGTGTATATTAAAACATTCTTGCCTACCAAGGTGAATATTATTTGGTTATGGTGAATGATCTATATCAGCGGTCCTCAAACTATGGCCCACGGGCCACATACTGTATTTGTTCCCATTTTGTTTCTTCACTTCAAAATAAGATATATGCAGTGTGCATAGGAATTTGTTCGTAATTTTTGTTTTTACTATAGTCCAGCCTTCAACGATCTGAGGGACAGTGAACTGGCCCCCTGTTTAAAAAGTTTGAGGACCCCTGATCTATATGATGAATGATTGGATACTATTTGATAGTATTTTGTTGAGAACATTTGCATCTGTGTTCATCAAAGATATCAGCCTGTTATTTACTTTTTTGTGGTGTCCAGGTCTACTTTTGATATTTTGATGATTTATTCATATAAACTGTTTGGGAGTTTGTATTTGTTTATTTCTTCAATTTCCTAGAAATGGTTGAAAAGAATTGCCAGTAGATTCTCTTTATGAGTTGAATATTTTTCCTAGAGATTTCATTTGGGCCTGGGCTTTTCAGTCTGGAGATTTTTTCCTGTCCCCCTGGGGAAGACGTTTTATTATCATTTCAATTACCTTGATAGTGATACGTTATTTTAAGTATTCCAAATCATCTTGAAAGCCCTAGAAGTCTTAGAATTTATCCATTTTCTCTAGCACTCTCAATTTATGGCACAAAGATTCTCAAACTAATCTTTAATTACCCTTGGAATTTCTGTATTATCTCTTAAGTCATCCCCCTTTCATTTTTGATATGATTTATTAAAAGAATGTGTATTTGGCATTTTAGGAAATAAAAGCTATATATATTTATATATACTAACTTATACACACACATATATATACATATATTTATGTATATATATATATATATATATATATATATAACCCCCTCTCTTTCATTTCTTTCATTAAAGGCAGTACTCCTGTACAGAGTTTTAGCTTTGTTGACTTATCAATAGGTGATTGAGTAGTGCTGAATTCTCCAACTACTATTGTATTCCTATTGATTTTTTTAGTCAAATGTAATAGTATTTTTTAAAGTATTTTTGGGTCTATATATATAAACATATAAAAGCATATAATATATAAAGCATATATAAAAGTGCATTTATGTTTAGGTGTGCAATTTCTCCCTGATATGCATAACACTTGATTATTAAAAAATGACCCTATATCTTATAACCTTTTGAGCCTGACGTGTATGTCATCTGATATCAATATGCCCACTTCAATTTTTGTGAGAAAGTTGTTAGTTTGAAATCTTCTAATTTTTGACTTTGAGTATATGTTTGCTTTGATTGTTCATATGTGTTCTTACAGCACAGAATGTTGGATTTGACACTGTATCTCTTCATTGGTGCATTTAATTCATTGACATTCAGAACGATTTTTCTTATGGAATTGTGTGACAAATTTTTGTTGATGTTTCTTGTGTTTATAGGATTTGTCTTGTTTTTTATTCTTTTTTATTAATATCTTTATTTAAACACCTTAATTACAAATATGATTGTTGTTGGGTTTCAATCATGGGACACCCCCTTTCACCAGTGCAACATTCCCATCCCCAATGTCCCAAATCTCCTTCTTCCCCACCTTCAACCCCCCACCACCGGTCTGTACTCTATACAGGCTTCCTACTTCCCTCATTCATTCACATTGTTATAACTGTTCTCAGTGTACTTATTTCTCTAACTGCACTCACCACTTTTTGTGATCAGCTTCATATCATATCAGGGGTTGGACCTTCCAGCCTTCCTCTCTTTGTCTCTGAGGATCATTGCAAAAATGTCTTTTTTTCCCCTTAAAACCCATAAATGAGGAAGACTATTCTGCGTCTAGCTCTGACTTATTTCACTCAGCTAATTGATTCCATGTACATTCATGGATAGGAAAATTTCATGGATTTGTCTTATTTTAGACTACCCCGTCAGTTCTTTTAAAGTTGGTTTTGAGTATATAAAGTTTTTGAACTGTTGCATATCCATGAAGCTGCATGTCCTTTCTTCAAATTTAAATTAGTCTAACTGGGTATTCTTGGTTACGTATTCATTTTGCTGCGTTTTTTTTTTGTTTGTTTTGTTTTGTTTTTTTCCCAGTATATCTCACCACACCACTGCCTTCAGGACTGGAGTTTTTGGGGATTTTGTTTGTTTGCTTTTTGGCTCACACCCTGTGACACTCAGGATTTACTTCTGGCTATGTGCTCAGAAATCGCTCCTAACTCAGGGGAACATATGAGATGTGGGGGGATCAAACCAAGGTCTGTCCTAGATCAACCACTGCAAGGCAAACACCCTACTGCTTGGCTATCACTCCGGCCCCTGTTTTAAATATTCTATCTATATTTGTGTTTATCATCATTTTGATTCGGATGTGCTTTGGATTATTTTAATTTTGATCACTTTTAGCTTAGATGCTCCTTCAGGCCTCTGGGATGTGGATGCATGCATTTTCCAATTCTGGGAACTTCACATCAATGATATCTTAACTGTTGTTTCTTTATAGAGATTGTCTTTTTGGTCTTCTGAAACACCAATGATTCTTACATTGTTCATTTTAAATTTAACCAAAGTTCTTTCATCATTTGTTCATTTATTTTAAGACTTTTCTATCCTTTGTTTTGGTATGGAGGTGTTATGCAGCTCATCTTCGGGCTTACTGGATTCTGTCCTCAGCAGAAGTTACTCTAAAGATGAGGCCTTCCAAAGAGTTTTTCATTTTCTCTACCAAGTTTTTCAGTTTTGTTGTTCCTATTTCAAGTTTTCTCATTTCTGTTCTGATATCCTTTTGTGTCATACTGATTGTATGTTCCATGATTTCTTTGAGTTCCTTGAGCATCTTCAACATTTCAACTTCAGAATTCTTATAATAGAGGTTACAAAGCTGGCTGACACTGGTTGGGTCTTCAAAACTAACCATATTCGTTCATTATGTATCATGGGACTCTGAACTATGGGGTTTTTGCATTGTTTTCTCATTGTGACCTTTGCAGTCTGGAAGTGTTTATTATGTGTTGTGGTATGGGTTGATCACTGGAAGAAATATTTGGTCACAGAGAGAATTGGAGCAGCCACACTCTTTTTGGGGTGCACTGACCTTGCTGCAAAAATGGTTCTTCTGTGTCACAATGTACATCCACCACTTTGTCTGTCATGTACTTGAATTTTGCTCCTTTTCAATAATAAATACACAGCAATTCAGTAGAGTCTTTTGTGGTTCATTTTTGTTTTGTGAGAAACCAGAAGGTTTTAACAATGCTCTAAACTAGTTATTATTTTTTTAAATTTTTTATTCTTAATGAATATCATCTTGTAAGCTCACTAAAGCACTCTGCTTAAATAGGGACTATGCAATTCTTAAGTCCTCCATGAACTTATAAGACCTTTAGGAAAAGATTTATTTGGTTGCCTACTCAAGGATAATGAAAGATTGAATTCTTTATATTGGTAGAGAAGGGCAGAGTCTTTTGACAATTCATATTAGCACTTTAAATACACTTCTAGGATCTTCATTTATAGGCCCTCATATGGCTGTTCTTTTGACCCTATCAAGGGTTTATCATTGTTCCTGCATCTCAGGCTCTCATCTGAATTGATTTTTAATTGTGACCATGAGTTAAATGGACTGTTATTACTTTTTAAAAATTCTAAGCAAGCAGGTTCTCAATGACAAATTAAACTTAACTATTAGCAGGATACCTCCTGCATGCCTAGTTCTTTTATTATTTGTTTCATAATAACACTCCAAAACAAAGATGTAAAAATCTATTGTATACCTCTCTTGAAAACCTATTTTTTTTAATGGAACATGATTCGCAATGTAAAATATAACTCAGAGGGAATCAAAACTTGTTTGCACCACAACAAAAGTAAAGAGATGTTGAAATCTTCTGACATGTTGTGAAAGTGTTAAATAGATTTCATTAAGCTGGGATATTACACATATTATGCATAATTAAAAATAAAAAGTTAACAAATACCCTTACAATATAATAACAGATCAAAATTTGGGGCAGAATGTCTGACATGTTTGTGTGTGAGAAATGCTATATAATGAATGATGAGAATTCTTCACATAATATAGTGTACTGGTTGATGATTATGTGAATAACTATTTCACCTAGGATCAGGAGGAAGATTATATTGCTACGTTTACTGAAAACATATTTATATGTTTATATGAAAACATATTTATAGTCATAGAATAGGTCAACCGAGGACTATATTTTTATAGAGTGACATTAAAACCATTACTTTTATTTGCCAAATCGATGTTTTGAGGTTCGTGTCTCTCTTATATCTAACAGTTGGTTTGATATAAGTTGGGGTGATGCCAACCTGTTTGTCCACATCCAGTAAAGTATTCATGTAATAAAAAGAAACAGCAGTCATCAAATGGCTTCTGCGTTTTGTTTGCTGGCTTCCCATTGGCCAGATAAGTCAGTATGAACAAGCCCATATTAAAAAAAAAAAGGAAAAGGAAGAGATACACTGGGTTAAAGTAACTATAAATAATTTATGATCATTGTCTACATTTCAGCAACATACTCATAAATTTCCTTGATTTGTTTGTGTTTGATGATAAAATAGAAATGTCTAACATCTGTTTTTTACTAAGTGACCTTTCTATTGTGTGCTAAACAATTTTGTGTGAATTATCCTTTGTCATCTCAATAATGCCAAGAGCTAAATAATGTTATTCATTGCTATTTATAAATGATAGCTACTGAAAAATAGAAAGTAACATGTCTAATATAATAAGTAGATGCTAGGTGAAGAAAGGAATCCTATCTCGAAAGTCCAAATCTAGGTCTAATTTTCTTAACCAAGGCTCTATAAACAGAGGTTAAATTATTTCTCTTTTAAGTAAGATAAAAGCATAAGGCTACTATTTCACAGGAGAATTGAGATAATCACATTTGGTTATTTCTAAGATGCATATTTTTCACATTTTAACATTTCTAAAATTAATACATCTTTAATTTAATAGTGTGTCATTATATAGCTACCAGCACATTTTCCATATTAGTACATAAAATACTATTACACATTGCTATCCAGGATAACACGTGTTTAATAAATATCAAAGTTTTATTATATGTCACCTATTTAACAACATAGAGCCAGTATAGTTAGAAATAGAGTTAAGCAAAGGGAGCTTGCTCCAATTCTAAATTTTTTGATCTCATATTTGACAATAAACAATAATAAAACAACAATAATAAAACTTGTTATGTGCCTATTAATTATTATGTTTTGCATTTTATTTAGGTTAAGTTACATTATTTAAAAGGGCCTTTAATTTTGGGAGGCACACATGCCATAATGCAGTTTCTTTTCTTTTTTCTTTT